>VXBX01005113.1:1629454-1647451 GCA_013400415.1 Scytalopus superciliaris
AAAAAAAAAAAAAAAAAGGGATCGTAGCTCCTGTACGAGTATTAATGTAAATGGTATAGTGGTGATGCCTCTTTTGGTGTCTTTGACTTTCAGATTCCTAACAGCAAATATCTTATCCTCATTTTTATTTGCAGATTTTTGAAGTGGTAGGAAGAAAGAGTGAGAACTATTGTAATCCTTATTATCTTCTTTACGGCCTTTTGGATATTCTGTAGTTATTGAAATAACAACCCCTTCCCCCTCAAGTCCTACTCAAATCACAATTCCATATTTCTTCTTCTGCATAAAAGATTCTTTCTGTGTGCTTAGTATTTTTAAGTCAGTGTTTCTTGAGACTTCATTTTAAACTTACTTTTATGTGTGAAATAAGTAAAATGGTAAGGAGAAATGGCACATATTTCTCCAAAGCACCATTAAAAGTATGATCATCTACTGTGTTGTGGTCTTTATAAATATGAAAATATATAGTGATTTGAGATAAAAGTTAACATGTGCTAATAACTCTTGTATTCAACTCTTTTTTTTTTTTCTCACAGTATATTTATCAGCCATAATTAATGTTGCAAAATTAATGTTGCATTGCAGTTACAAGGGGCTGGAGGAGGATTATGTACCAACATCTGATGATGGAGCTGGAAATGCGGTTGTTCTGCCCCTGTACCTGTGTAGGCAGGTACTCTGATGTAACAGTGTAACACAAAGCTAGGATTACATCATCAGACTACACTGTCACTTGCTGATAGTGTCAGGACTGCAATAGGATGCTTCTAGCACTACTGAAAGCTGATTAACTTCCTTTTGGATAACACAGGACTCACAGCAGTGATTCAGCTGGAGGTTGCATCCAGAGTAAAAAAAAAAATCATTTGTTTGAAAGAAACAGGTTTTATTCTCATTTTCAACTCCTGGAAGTAAAATTGAAGTTTATTTATACAACAAACCGGTTTCTGTCACTGACAGCAGTTCCAGTTAATTCCTCAAAGATACCTAAAGCAACAGCTAAAATGAGGGATGATAAAAATTTACAGGGAGTTTGCTTACTTTGTAGGCAGTTTTACTTGCTGAAGAATGTATCTAAAAAGCAGCTAAATAAATATGGGTCTTTCTTTTATAAATGCAGGGACAGGACAAGGCCCTCAGCTACAAGTTTTAATTATTTGAGGAACATCTCATGAAAGCACTTTCCTGAATCATTCTGCCAGTTAGGAAACACTGTACCCTGGAACCATTTGTACGCTTAGAATATACTGCAAAAAATAATTGGGCAGTTTAAAGCTAAAGTATCACTAATCTTATAAAGGTAGTTACAAATACATCACTGTCTGGCTTTAGAGGCTGATTTTCACGTGCTAAAATGCAGCAGCTTTCACAGATAAATACTCTCACATGGACCTTCTTAAAAAAAAAGAAAATATGTAAAAGCTTAAAGGGGATGGAAAAGCATCTTTATACTTAATTGGTACATAATTCAGTTCTCCAATCAGCTCTCTAGGGGCACACAGCATATATGCAACTTGTTCAGTTTAATGGAGATCTGCTTATGCAGGCCATGCAGAAAAGTAGTTGATTTTTCTCACCCATGAAAGAAAGATGACATGTGTTTGTTGTGAGAACAGTACAAGGGAGAACATGCTTACATGTGATTGCAGCAGATATCTTTGACCACCAACTCTGAACCAAATCGAGAAGCACAGTAAGGATGTGGTGACAATGAGATCAGTGTATTTTTCAGGCTAGTCAGAGGAGTTTTATATTAATCTGAGTATGGAGAATTTGGATTTTATCTGAAAAAATAGAAAATTATTGAGTATTAGACTTGCCCTCAACTGATCTCTTTCCACACTTTGTCTACTCCTTTCCTCTTCCCTCCATACTTACATTGACATTACATCTCTCCACAATTAGTTACTAAAAAAAATTAAAAGTTTAATAAGACAAGAGCCTGTAGACACAAGATATTTAATTTTTACATCTGAAAGTTCTGGGAAATTCAGGGGGCTGAGATAGGATGAAGATTGGCTATTTGTCATTTCACAGCTGGAAATACAGGTTTTCAGAAAGCATCGACAAAAACCAAACTCCAGTCTAATTTGACTGTGAGAAGGCAATAGGTGATCACTGCTAAGTCTAAACAATATAATTATCGGTGGTTTTAAGCAATGGTTTCTCAGTTAATTTTCAGTTTTTGAGATAGAATGGGTGACAGAATTAAGGAAAGAAGAGAGCACAGAGAAGAAAGATTATAAGGGCAGCCTGAATACTTTTAAAAACCAGATTGTTGATAGAACATTGATTTTTAACTCAGAGTAGTAATTTCAAACAGCTGAAAAAAGATCTTTTGATTACACCTTCAGCTCTTGGTTTGATTTAGAACATGCAAATATATATGAAAAGGTGGCTGCCATTAAAAATGGCAGAAAGCTTTGGAAAAATACAAGCCTCAGTGAAGCAGTTTCCTATCGGAGACAGAAAAAAACATAAGTTAAAAGGTGGCTTTGCAGGTATTTCCAGTTATTTAGCTTCTGGTAAGTACAACAGGCTTTGTTATACCAAATTTACTTGTCTTTGTTACAAACATTATTTTAGGTGGTTTTTTGTGTGTTTGTTTTGTTTTCTGTTTTTTGGGTTGGGTTTTTTTTCTGATATTTTGGTTTGTGTTGGTGTATTTGTACAACTTTTCATATCAGGAGCTGCAGGGAAACAAGAGATCCTGGCAGAAGGGGGAATCTTGGCTGTGCTAAGGCTAAGAGCCAAGTTGTTCTTGAGTGAAGGGAGAAGATGACAAATAGGATGCTAGACACTAATAATCTGGAAGGACTTTAAGAGTCCATCTGGTTAACTTCTCTAGCTCAAAAAATTAATTAATCACACAGTTTAGCTTGACTATCATCACAACATGGAGGCCTAATGATCTCTTTTTCAAGCAAAGGAACTCTCTCTTATTTTACTTAACTATAAGCCATTTTAGAGAGAAAAAACTCTTTATGCCTGCCAGAAAAGCCAGTTGGCTTTGAAGTAGAGAAGACAATCAGAGTTGAAAATAATGTAGCAAAAAGCAAGAGACTTTAATTAAACTTATGTGTTCTTATGATCAGGAACAGGTAGTCCAGTCTCTTATCTTTCAGTTTCATTGATAAAAGCTGAACAGAAACCTACTTTGTACAAGTTTTCCCAAGAACTGGCAGTTTAGGTTTGATGATACTTGTGATTTATACAAGAAGCATTTTCACCTCAGCACAACAGCCAGCATAAAACCCCAAAAATCAGTAAAAAATCTCTCAGTGAATAACAACTAAAATCCCACCACTGAAGAATCAGAGAAATATGCCTACTGTTAGGTGATCTATGGAAGATTCTCCCCTATGCCAAGTCATTGAGAGATGTGAAAAGTATTTTAACTAGGATGTCTTATCCTGAAATAAATCATGCATGCTATATCCGAAGAATGCTTCATGCTATGAGTGGGACACTAATGAAATATTTGATCATAGGTCAGACAGGTAAATTGGTATCTTATACAGAAGACAACATGCTTTTTGATTTTTCTTAGTAATATTTTAAAGTGCTACTTCAGTAATCTGTGAAAGTACATGCATATGTATGGAGAAGGTATACTTTCATAGATATTAATTGAGGTAAAGAATAATTCTTGAAAATCAATGGATTTAAGAAAGAAAGAAAATGAGTCTTCCCTTTCTCTTAAGTATGCCGAACTATCATTGGCAATGCTAAAATTTTGGGTTTTTTTAAAACTAAGTCTGCATGGAATTTTTCTGGAAGCTTTAATAATGAGCAAATGGAATGAAAGTCTGAGGCAAAATAACCTCCATAACATCTGCAGAGCTATATGGAAGAGCTTTTGAAGGAGTCCACTACATTATATATCACTACACTATTTTATGTATTTTCTACAAGCGTTCAATTTTACCTAATGATTCAGTTCAATCTCCAGGTCAAGCTGTTGCTAAATCTATTTTGATTCAGTACAAAGAAAGACAAAGCAAAAATCCTCTGCTCATCAGCTCCTGTAGGGCTGGAAAAGTTTTCAGGTTCAAAAGTCACTGTGTTTCTTGTGATGGGATAATATAGCTGGGAGAGATGAAGTAATGAACTCATACATGCTGTTATGAGAGGTAATGTTTTCCAAAAGATCATCAGATCTGGACTATTACTTGTAAAGGAAGAGTACCAGACGAAGTCGTCTCAGTCACAAAATGGTTGACACAGGGAAAAGAATGATGAGGTTTAAGGAAATGTAATAAGTGGTAAATGGTTGTTTGTGGTTTTGTTTTTTGGGTTTTTTTTTTTGTTTTTTGGTTTTTTTTTAAGGGAAAAATCCTTATTTTCAGTAAAATTAAGCAATTAACAAGAGAAATGAAAAAAACATACCAGAGAGAAAAAAAAAGTAAATGAAACTGCACATTGAGAAATGGGTAGAAAAGCAGAAACACTAGTTTCCTGATTAAAAAATGGCATTTAATTTCATTTTCTACTTTATTAAATTTCTTGATCGATATCATGAATATATGGGTGTATATGTCATAGGATCTTTCCTCTTATGACAGCTAAGCAAGGATGATTAGGTGGCTTTGAGTCTCAGTGTCATCAGTATATAATTTAGAGAATTCTTTTTTTGCTTAGAGGGATTTGTGGGTGGGGACAGAGTACTTGTTTCACAAATTTAAAGTCATAATGCTTCACATCAATGCTATATTTTTCTCTCATAGTTATATGGACAATATTAATTCAGAAAAAGACATGTTTGGGGGTTTTTTTAGTGCTAACATGTAAAAGCACCTGCTGCTGCTTGGGGATTTTTTTGTTTCATGTGCATTTTGGAAGCCTTTGATAACCCTTTCTTTGCTCTGTTTTCCATGTAATTTTAGAATATATACAAATAAATGCTATCAGAAACCATGAGGTTTCTTTGAGGTTCTCAGAAACTGTGTTACTGTTGATGAGATAATAGCCCCTCTATGAGTCTGGACTTCTGGGGTGATTATTCCCTAAGCACTTGTATGTGTTGGGATATCCATCTGGAAGTGAAAAGCCTGAGATTTACACCTTTTGAAGTCAGAAAATTCAATCCTACATCTGCCTCGCTTGTATCCTGATTTTGTCCTCTATTGAGGTTATGCAGATAACAAATCTTGGCTCTTCAAGCTGATGACAATGGCAATGGCAGCTAAGGGACATGACAGAGGTGGTTTTCCATCTGCTCTCATGTAGGTGAGTTTTGTAACCAACACTGCATGACGGCAGAAGCTGTGGGAGCCACACACACACCAGGGGAACATCACCCACTGCTCTCCCCACCCTCCAGCTGACTTCAGAGTCATTTACCCTTTTGCATAAAAAAGGGTGTCAAAGGATTCGTACAAGGGCAGAAAAAGTTATTTGGAATCATCCTCACACGGGCAGAAAAAGCTTCTTTTAGCTTATCAGACACTAAAATGGAAAAGGAACGATACACAGTGTAATTAGTCACCTGTAGTGTGACTTTGCTATCAAGGCCTAATATTAAAATCTTTCAGGTGAAAGGGACCTAAAATAGTCATCGAGTTCAACTACTTGATCAGTTCAGGGCTGATCGAAAGTTAGAGCATGTTGATAAGGACATTGCCTAAATTCCTCTTAAACACTGACAGATATTTTACCAAATAAGTTAATAAATAAAATATAGTTAAGCAAGATTGACTAAATTTTGCTTGTTTCTGCAGTGAGATCTGGATACTTATGTTTTCTTTTGATGTTCTTTAACCTGCACCTCCCTCTGTTTTCTCCTTGTCTCCCATTGTTATCAGTCAGATCTTTTTTTTAGGCTTGCAATTGCTGTGGATCTTCCTTAGTCCAGTTGCAGGCTCTGTCATATCCTTGACAGCCTTGGCTTTTCTTTCTCATGTCTTGTGGTTTTGTCACATTTCTTGCTTCATTCTGCTCCCTTGGGGTCTATCCAGCTGCTTCACTCTTGTTTCTATCAGTAGTGAGTGAGAACGAATGCGGGTCCTGCATTTTTCATGTCCCTTTTTCTCCCTTGTTCCATGGCTGGCAGATGTCTGGCTGTCTTAGTCTGGGACTTGCAGTGCAACAGCATCGTCTTGCGCCCAGGCTGTTGACTTTCTACATGCACATGAAGACATAAATTTAGGCATTATTAGAATACCAACATTTGGTTATTTGGTTTAGATACAATGTGTATTTTTAACCCGTGATGCTGCATGCATGTGTTACTGCCTGTATCAGTTATTACCCTCTTTATGGATTTAACCCCAGTTGTACATCCATGTACACTGTAAATAAAAGGAAAATTCAGCATTACATCCTGTCAGGGTGTTCCCACTTGGAATTCAGGCCATGACCAACACCTCATCAGAGCATTTTGATTCCTTAGTTGGGTGCTCGTGCTGATTCATGCTGTAATGTCCTCCCTACTGCCACCAAAGTTTTCCAGGGGATCTTCTCATATTCAGCTCTGATAACCTGTTAGTTCTCTTTGGGTTTTTTATTTATGTATGTTTTCTTTCCATTTTTGTCTAATTTCTGGCACTACTTTCTAATTTCCCCTACTCTCTATGTGTTTTTTTTTTAATTGAATTATTTTTGTACCTTCTGTGAATTATTAGAAATAAACAAAAATAGACTATTTTTTTCTCTTTGATTAATTTTCCTCCTATCCCTTTTCTCCACTGCTCTTACTGTGGGGTTTCTCATTTTCTGAAAGGAATTAGGCCAAAGACTAATGTGCACCCCGTGTAACTTACGTGTACTTACTGCAAATTAGATTTGTTTTTTCAAAAAGATGAAGAAATGGTGATAAATTAAAGAAGGGAATCAATATATGTGTATAGATATACGTACCCTGAGATGGTATAAAGGAATATTTATATTAGGAAGCATGATGTTGAAGGAAAAACTTGCTGGAGAGGCAAAGCAGCATGGCAGGAATCTGGAATGTGGGATATATTCATAGGATGTGTGCAGGGTTGGGCGTGTTATTGAGAAAACAAGTGGCTTTCAGCTTAGACTCCTCAGAAATGTGTGAAACCAATTATATGTGAAAAGGTAATAACAGTAGTAAAGAAAATGTGAGAATGCATTGCTGGTGTCTCTTATGCTGGAGAAGCAAATTTTTTCTGCTTAATGATAGGCCTTGTCACTTCAAACAGAAGGGTGTAGCCGATTTAAGCCCTGAAGGTGTTTTTTTGCTTGTTTAGTCACAGCTATTCCATATTACCATTTTAAAACCTAGATCATTCCTTTGAAAAAGTTTTTACAAGAGCCATTTTCAAAGCACTAAAGATCTCATCATCCATCCATTGAAGTTGGTGTCCAAGCTCCTTGAGGATTAGGAACAGGTATAAAATAAAATAAAATCAGAGCTTCTTTACAGAGCCATTAATAGACTGTTTCATTGTTTGCTTTATACTAATTGATCCAGTCACAATATAAGGCACAAAATCAATTTGCTGGATTGTGTAAGAGCTTGTCTAATATTTACTAATGTGGTTTTATACTTTAATTATTTTTATAGTCTGAGAAAGCCACTTCAAATGAGTAAATAATATTGAAGAAGGAATGGTGTTTTTGCGTATCACTAAATACAACTAAAAACTTATTAAATATATAAAATCTTAAATCTAAATATTCCACTTCAAGCTTATTTTCACATAATGTTACATATGGCAAGAAACATGCAATTTGTTCCATTTAAAGTGGTCTAAGGAGAGACTTGCAACTAGATGTCAAATGTTAGAGAATAAAGGTATGCAATAGCCTGCAACCATGGTGATTTATAAGTACTTTGTTCCTTTATTCTTTTCATTTTTGGTATTTCAGTTGGAGTGTCTATCCCTGTTGGTCTTAAGCACTAAAGATTGCTGAAGATGTTAACAGAAGAACACTTTTAGTCTCGGTCATTCCACAGGTCGAAAGTTTATTAACTGCCCTGGGTGTTCTTTGTAATGGCCAAGCTACAAATTATTTCAGTCATATCCACATTTAAAAGAAATAGCAGTAAAAAAGGGTTTTTATAGTTAGCTATTTTTCTGCAAATTAAATTAAACTGCATTACTTATAGTCTGAACTGATGTAACAGGTGCTGTTTACAGGATATCCATATTTTCTAGTTTCTCATTGCTGTTCTGCAAATCCAGATGCAAGCTCTTCAATAAAATATGGGAGAAAGGAAGAAAAGGCAAATTGGGCTCTTCCATTCCTTTTAGTTTGGTCAGTGAAAGGTATGATACTAACAGCAAGTGGGTCAGTGTGAATAAAAAATGTGCAGGATTAGTACCATCCTCTCTAATAGCAGTCTGAATGGGATATGAAACCTCATAGCTCAGAGCCTGAGACAAACTGAGCAGTAGGAACAAAGCTGAAATGCCACATGAAATTGCTTAGAGCAGCCAGTATGCCACTGGGTCTTAGACCTTCACCTTGAAAAGGGGTACAGACTGCAATGGATCTTAGTCCCTGAGCCCGTTTTTTGACAGTGATGCTTCCACAGGAAAACCGAACGGTATCGCTCAGTCACTGCAGTTTGTTAGGAAACGGCATCACAGCTGGAAAACCGATTCTTGCAGTCAGTGATTGTATTCAGCCCACTTGTTCCAGGTACTTAAAACCTGTACCAATATCACATTGAAAGGCACCAAAGTGGGTGTCCTATACTCATATCCTGGTGAAGATATTAAAATTTATCCTGCTGCTCATGAACATGGGTGGCAGCAACTGAACAGGGCACGGGGGAGGTGTGCAACCTTATCACATGGTGAACATTGTTGCTTTAGTTTCTGTGAAGCCCCATCGAGAGAAACAGCATGAGAGAATGTCATTAATCAACATCAAGATTTTAATACTTGGTGGATTGAGCAGTAGCAGTTTAAAATGTAAAATGATGGCTCATTTTCAAGAAGCCACTAATTGTAAATCAAATTCTGAAATGTTCTGTTGGAACTGTAACTGTGGATGAGCATCATTATTGTTTTCAATTTGCCACTTTCATTTTGATAGGAAAATATATCATAAAGCTTTGATTTTTAATTTATTTTTATTACCCAATGTTTATTATCATGTTCCTCATTTTGGCTTGAGCATCCTGGGAGAGAATTTTCATTTTACTGGTTATTCAGTAAAAGAGATTAAATCAACCTTAAGAGTGTATTTTACTTAATTTCAATCATGGTTTATTGCTCAGAATATATTTATAAAGATATGCATGATTATATGAAAGGATTCATTAGAACTTATGTTATCAAGGAAATGACTTAGTGAACTTTTTCTTCAATACATATTTGCTTAAAATATTACCAAATGGGGGCCAGAGGGCCCAAATATGAGATGACTCAATGAACTAGGAACTTTTCCAAAGAAAATGCAAATATTGTCAGCACTCTTTTAAGAAATACCTAAACCCTAAGACCAGTCTTTAATGAAACTTAGGCTTGATGGACAACAATAAGCTGTGAATTCTCTGAAGGAACAAGAAATGCACTTTTCAGGCATCACTGAGTAATGCTGTGATGCTGATCACCATTTTTAGCCTTGGAAAGTCCACTTTTCACTTAAATAGGTTGAACCTCTGTTATAATGAAAGGTATTGGTATATATCTGAACCATGCCTTTTTAACTTTAAGAAACCTTTTAATTAAAGTGCACAGGCTGATATTTAACATCCAGTTGAGAACTCATGTTGCTCATGGACAAATCTGAGTATTTCAAAAAAGAAAGAAATCTGTAGCCCAGAAACTAGGTCTTTCTTATTTTTTTTTTCCCTGAGACTGAGAAGCAGAAGAAGAGAAGAAAATGCATAGCAGAAAAATCAATAGTATTTATGAGCTAAAGAAAGAACATGACCACTTTTAGGTACTTTATTACTTCCATAGGTTCTGCTGACACATTTAATATATTATGAAAATGTGTTTGAGCACATGATTATTATCCCAGTTTACTGTTGACATTAACTTTGGGCTGAAAAGGTGTTAAGATTAGTCAACACTTGATATATACATGCAGCTACTCTTATTTTTAATCATCACACCCTCAACAACCCTCATGAGTAATGCACTGTGAAAAGACCCAACTAAATAAATTAACATTTTTTTAAGCTAGTTTTCAGAGGACCTGCTCCTTGCAACCATTATGTAGAGTACTGAAATAATTTTTAGTCAGTGTGAAGAGGTATCAACATGGCAGCCACATCCAGCAACCTTACTGGACATCAGGATGAATTCAGCGTTTCCCAGCAGATGAAGATACTTCATGAGGAATAACATAAGAAAATTCTGTCTAAAGGACAGTTATTTGATGATGTGAGGATAAGCCAAACCAAAATGTGGAAAATATGGTACCTGCATATCCTGAAAAAATTGAGGGCCAGTGTTTCAAGAAGTGGAAAAACCCAAGGTTTTTGCATCTGACCCAAAATGTGCTGAAAGTTTTCATTCTAAAGCTGAGCACAGAGATTTAATAATGGAAGTGCCAACTCATCCTGAATTTTACAGTACTTAAACTACAACTCTGCACAATATTTTATTGTGTAAACAATTTGTTTTACATAATATTTTCCTTTTGGTGCTTTTAAAAGAGTAATCTGTACAATTGTTTTTTATGTTGGTTTATTTTAACACCACTGGACAGATCTGCCAGGGGTCATCAACCTCTCTGTTCTGCTCTCTGAGACAATATCACCCCATCCTTTACCTAAACAGATCAAAGATCGTCTGAATACTAGTCCATCCTGTCAGGGAACTTCATTCCTGCAGAAGTTAAAGACATTCCTCTACAGGCAACAATACCCCTGTTTATGCTTTTTCCCCAAGGTGATTTTTTCTGATTTCAAAAGTATTTTTTCCTCATGTTTCAGACTCCTAAATTATTTATGGAGGTCAAACATATGCCTTCACAGACTCTGTTTGGAAAGGTAAACATAATTAAAATAAATATATTTTTTTTCTTATCAGCATTGCTATTTTAGGCCTGAGTTTTATGAACCCCAATTGATATACCTATGCTGAATGCTTTAAGGTGGGTTGCAGATTCATGCAATTTGTGGAACATCCTCAAACCAGTCATTTGTTATGCAGGTAAGCCTGCGATAAAACAAAGTTTTGGTGACAGAATTTGAAACATTTTGACAATTTTGGTAACACGGTAATTGTTCTGTGTGATGTGAACTTTGTGACATACAGACTGACATAGTTGTTCTGCATGTTTTCATCTCGTAATTTCTCCTTTCTGTGACTGGAACATAACTGAGTGTAAATGTGTTTGTGGTTCTTTTCAGGATGTAGCTTGATCTGTGGCTCGTCATTATTGCAGTTAACAACAGGATTAGGTATGCTATGGTTTGTGGAGTTAACCTCTACATTAAGGCAGGTGAGTTCTGTCACAAAGAAATTATCTGTTTAAGTGCTCTGAGTCGTATCACTGAGATAATATCTTTGTTGTAATAACATTGTAATAGTGTTGCTTATGATCAAGTTTGTTATGAAGTGAAGCCAGATTTGACAACAGGTAGATAAACAGCACAAGTTGCCATCACCTCATGTTGCTTTGTCCTCTATTTGGAGGAGAATGGAGTAAGAGCACACTAATAGTGCTGTCTGGGGAGGTTTTTCGTACTATACCCCTTGATCAGAGACATAGTTTATATTTGACTTACAAAGTTGCTTCCACTGTGTGGAAGTCAGAAATGTTTTCTCCACAAAGCCAGACGTGGCTATGTGTTTGTTTGCTTACTCTACTGGCCGTGTGTTCTCTGTAGCTACCTGTGATCATGTGCCAGATATATCTCAGTGGCAACTACTGGAGCACTTTCAGGGCTGTGCTTCTCATTTTAATTAGTCAGTTGCTGTCATTTTTCACACTGCTAATAAATCACTTGAAATTGCTCATGGTTGTAGTTGAGATGTAAATCTTTTGTTAAGAGATCAGTGAGTCATCTATCCCATGGCCCTCATTGCCACCCATTACACAGTTATAATATAGCTTTCTCCACTATAGATCCATGAGTCTCCTGCTTCCGAGATTGCAGTGTAGCCAAGCAGTGTCCAGAGCAGCTGGATGATGCAATAGTAGCCAGATGATGCAAGACCCATCACTTGTCTGAATCTTTTTGTTTTGCGTGGAAACTTCATAGTGCAACCATCAGTCATGATATTTCATCTCAGAGTCCATAGCAGAACCATGGGACAGGGATGAACAGATGAATTACAGCAGCCTCCTTGTTGCCACTTTTGCAAACACCTATATTTACCAGTGGTTGAGCTTGTGCATTGCTTACTCATTAACCTTTGTTAGTATTTTAGAGTAAGAAGTCCCTTGGCCCAGATGAAAATAGAATTTGAGCCTGTGAAGTATCTTTACAGGTTGATAGGTAGAAAGTATATCTGAAATCCACCTTTGGATAAAAATATGGTATTTTTTTCCTGGTGAGATAGAACCTCTGTGGTCCTTTGCTGTCTTCACAGAGAGTGCATGTGGATAATACAAGGAGGAAAAGTTGCTAATTCTCCACTCTGAGATAAAGATGGCAAGGCATTTGATTGCCAATTTCCTATTTATAAAATATAGGGACTGAAAGTCTCTAAGGATAAAGTGCAGTGGACTGAATACATATGTTAACTGTAACTCAAAAAAGACTTAATAATTGTACAGTGACAAAAAAAGATCACCCAACAGCTTCTTATGGAATTTCTCTGCAGAGGAAATTGAAATAAAATTCTTAGTTTCCAAAACTATAGCAAAAAGTAAGAACTTAAGAAGGAGAAGCATTTTTTTATCAAATTATTTTTTAGAAGATTTTTAATCGCTATTATCATGAAATAATTTAGTAATACACAATACAACTCCCAACACGTATTTGAAAGAGAGATGAAAGCTGATGGTATACAAGCAAGTGCAGAACAGTTTGGCTTAACAGTTGTCTCTAAGACCAACTCTTCTAAAGAGCTGGTTTCACAGTATTCCTTAAAAGATTGAAAATATATGCAAAACTCCATATATATTGAGCTAAATTCTGCTAATCAGAGATTAACAAAACTTCTTTTTCTGGTTGCCTTGAAGAAGAACTTGAAGCTAAATCTGCAGGTAGAAATAGTAGGATGAACAGAGGTTATGTCCCAGAAGAAAATCCTTTTCCTACTCCTAATAAAATCTTTCCTTAACAAATATCAAGTTAACTTTATGATAACACTTATTCTATAATCTTCAGCTTCTTTTAGAGTCTGTGGTAGTCATCAAATAATTCATATTGCTACCCATTTAAAAATATCAAACATAAATTTGGACTTTGGACTTTGCTTAAGGCTAACAAGTATACTTAGCCTTTGGATTAATAGTGCCATGGTCAAAAAGGAGCGGAAAAACACAGTGACTTTAAATAAAAGTTACAAAAAATGTTAGAATGCCTGTTTCTTATACATCTTCCTAATAAAAAAAGGCAGTGTAAACCAAAATATTCTTCATTGTAATTAATCACATTCTTAGTCCAAATTAAGGAAATGTGACAGATTAGGTAGAAATCTTAGCGAAAAAATTACATTACAAGAAAGTCCCATTGAGTTCAATGTTTACACATGCTCTCTTCATGCTTATGCATATAAAAAATGGTGATATGTTATTAAGAAAATAGATCCGAGAATACTTACACTGAGGGTATCTAGAAACTGAGACACTACCATTTTTACAAAACCACATGTCAATACCAGAGCTCTGCAAGACAGAAAATATGTCCCAATCTACATAGGCAAATTCCATGCAAAAAAATGCCACCAAAGCAAAATGAATAGTGCTATGAGTCAAGAAACAACATGAATTCTGTAGTTTCATAAAAGAGTTTTGTAACGACATGATCATTAAGCATCAGAACTTCAGGCCTAGTAAGGAGAAATAGTTATTGAATCTCTCTATAGGTGCAGCACCTCCTTCCTTGAAAAATAAAGAAATTAGAGCAATCGAGGTAAGTTACTGAATTTGTGGATATATTGCTGCTCCAGAACAGCTAACTACACCTTAGTGTGTGTGGCTAGCCGTCGCGAACGACGATGCTTTTTATGCCTGCGTGAATGGATTTATTACGTGGAGCTCAGCGTGCGCGGAACTGGCCCCACCCCCTTTAGCCCTGGGACACTCTAAGCCTTGGCCGGGGCAAGCCCGGACGAAGTTGGCAGAGCGAGACCCGCAGGACTCGAACCGGCATCCTTCCGAGAAGGAGCACGGATCCAGGGGCGGCGGCTTTACCCACTCGGCCACACCTTAGACTGATTTGTGTAAAGTCATTTTAACCAATTTTAAGATTTCTGGTGTTTGTTTGTTCTTTTTTAAAAAAAAAACCCTAACAAACAGTGCACTAAATATTCTGCTCTACTACAGTTTGTTCTTGAGAAAACTTATCCTAATAAATATTCAAGAATATTGACAGCAATAAGGAGAACTGATGGAGTAAGAACAGATGAAATGCAGTCTGCCAGTGCTTGGATTTTAGTCAAAATGCTAGTTGAGATAGAGCCATGCATCCGGTGGAACAACCTGCAGCTCGTCTATTCTTCTTATTTTATCAGAAACATTATCAGAGTGTGACCCCTAAACAGGGAGAACATTATTGATCTTCTCTTAATAATGACTTTGCTGAGGTTCACCTTGCAAAAATACATCTAATCCATCAGTTGTTCTACACAGACATTACATAGAAGAGGTAACACACAATAATGTTTTTCACAGTCAGTTTGATGGGATATCAGGCTGCTCTGTATTTATGAAAATAGTTAATATGCTTAAGTGCCATTGATCCAGGAGTAAAAATCAACTCTCTGGAGTCTTGAGCAATCTGCAATAAGACCTCAAAAGGTGAACAGAATAAAGAGATTGATGGCTATTAACTCACTGGTGTCTCCTAGTATGTGCAATTAAGGAGGTCACAATAAGGGACAACTGCAAGAGGTCATAGCCTTTCCTGGGTTCACACAGGGCTGTGACCAAGTCACTGTGCAGGGGCATTGTAAAGTGTAGTTCTGTCACAAAAATGAAGTCGAATTCAAAACTATTAGTTGATGTTATTAACTTGCAAATCAAGAATATGTCTGATTGCAGAGAAGAGAGAAATGTGAGCACAGTCCAAACAGAGACAAGGAAATCTCAGATTTTTTTAGAAAAGCTTCATAGCCTAGAATAAATATAAATTTTAGGGGAATGAAGATGAATTTCTGGTAGGAAATGCTTGTACATGGAAAATATTCTAGCTATGTGAAGAAACTGTAAATTTTGGAACAAAACAAGATAAAAATTTGATCCCTCACGAGAATCTTGTCTTTAGGAAGGGCAAATTTTATGGGATCAGGAGATATTTATGGGCTGTTGTAGCTACAATTTCACCTAAAGATATGGCAGGTGGCAGGACTGTGCAAATCAATCTGAAGAATTCTTTTCTATTTAAAAACATACTTGAACCATAAATTCAGTGGCAAGGATCTGCTTATATCAATTACAGATATGGGCAAGCAATTATCTACCCCTATATGAAAGCATCATTAAAAATATGTTGTGGATTCAGTGTATGTAGCTAGCCCTCAGCTTCTCAACTAAGTAAATCTTAAAAAATTTGGGATAAGAGAGAGGGAAATAACCACCAAAATTAACTTCTTATTTCCACAAAAAAATCTTTCTTCCTGGATATCTCTTTATTCAAACACGAAAATGTGGCGTTGACACAGATACTTGTTAGAACTCAGAAATATCAAACACTTGGGCTTTTTTTTTTAAAGCTGATTAGCTCTGATATCTTATAGAAGCAATGTGAAACTTTAGCCTTTAAGACAACATGTGCTTCCAAAAATAGCCTCTGATATGCTTATCCCTTTTTCTTCCAATGCTTCCTCTTGAAATAAAAATCTTCCTGGAAACTTACAATAAACTTACAATCAGTATATCAGGTCAAAACACCTCTCTGATTTGGAAGAAAACACTTGGTTTGCTATGCCAGTAGATATTATTTGATCTACTGATCTGTGTCAGCAGTGTTTTAATATGATATTGGGTGTATTTTTTCATACAGCCACTCTCTATTTAAAGATTCTTCTTTTTCCTAGAATATATTTTTCATAAGATGGTCTTCATGAAGTCTCTGTAGTCATATTTAACATAAGGAATATTTTGGCACATATTAAAAGACATCAAAAAATGTCGTCAAATCACTTGCGTTTTCCCGGCAATGTGTGTTGCAATTGTGCTTCTGATGTCCTGATGACCTCAGCAATTCCATATTGATGCTGCTGGGCAACAGTTCCCACCCAGTGGATGAAGGGAAGGCAGTGAATGTGTTTTTTTCAGGATTTTAGCAAGGCTTTTGATACTCTCCCTCACAGCATCTGCTGGACAAGCTGTCTTACTGTGGGTGAGCAGGTTCATGGTGTGATGCTTGAAGAAGTGGCCAGAGGACAGAACTCAATGACTTGTAGTGAATGGTGACAAGGCATGAGCATTGCTTCTCAGGATTCAGTTCTAGGGCCAGTCTTATTCAATATAGAATCATAGAATAATAAAATTGTTTCAATTGAAACGGACTTTAAAGATCATATAATTCCAACCCCCGTGCCAAAGGCAGGGACACCTCCCACTAGACCACATTGCTCAGACCCCCATCCAACCTAGCCTTGAACCCTTCCAGGAGCATCCACAGCTTCTCGTGTTCCAGTGTCTCCCCACCCTCACAGTGAATAATTTCTTCCATATATGGTAAAGAAATTCTTCCATATCTATCTATCTGTCTATCTCTCTCTCTCTTTAAATATATATATATATATATTTACCAGTGATTTGGATGCAGGAGTTGAATGCACCATTAGCAAGTTTGCTGGCAATACCAGACTTGGAGGAGGTGTTGCTGACAGGAGAGGTGTTGCTGAGGGACAGGAGGCCTTGTGGAGGGATCTGGGTAGATCAGAGCATTGGACTATGAGGTGTTGATCTCTCCAGTGATAGGACACATGGTAGCTGTTTAAGCTGTGCAAGCAGAGATTTAGACTGGGCATTAGAAAACATTTCTTCACTGAGAGGGTGCTCAGACACTGCAATAGGCTCCCTGGAGAGGTGGTCGATGTCCGAAGCCTGGCAATGTTTAAGAGGCATTTGAACAATGCCCCTAATAACATGCTTTAACTTTTGGGGAGTCAGTTGGACTAGGTGATCACTGTAGGTCCATTCCAATTGAAATTGTCTGGTCTATTCTACTCCATTCTATTCTATTCTATTCTATTCTATTCTATGCTATGCTTTGTTGTGCTATGCTATGCTATTTATGTAGGTGCAATTTCTGTGGAAGTTTGGTGGATTTACATATTCTCTATCTTTTAAGAAAGATTTTAGGTTTTGTTTCTTGTCTTCTCCATTACTTTGAGACTTCCACTGAATGCAGGCCTGTCTCATTGAAGTCACCTGCAGCTGAAGACAGAGCTGGGATAGAATTAGCAAAGTGCAGAATTTTGATATTTAAGAAGTAAGCACCAAAATGGATTATTTTCAGGTGTCTAGTTTCCAGATAAGTGTCTGCATTTACGATGTATGGAATCCAAGTGGCAATTCAAAATCCAGAAAGGGACCTGATGAATTTAATGGGAGATGCTGCCTTGTCTGAATTCCTTACACCTCCAGGTCAAGCAAAAGCTAAAGATTTCCTCAGCTCAGGCTTTGCTTCTTACTTTTGATTTTTAACCACTATGTTGGATCTCCAGAAAGCTTCTTTTAACAGTTTTGTTTTCTACATCAGTATTAAATCAATCAGAAACTGTTTCACCTGGCTCAAGGAGGGGACGCGCCCCCTGAACGAAGTGATTTAGCATTCCTGTTGGCTTCCTGATGAAAGTACCCTTCTCTCGTGGGCGCTCACAGAAGGTGGGTGGTAGCTACAGCCTCAGCAAATATGAGGTAAGGATGATATTGGGGAAAAGAGACTTCTTCCTCTAATGTAATTCTGGTGCTTAAAAATAATTAAAAAAGGCGGGG
>VXBX01005113.1:1647539-1774905 GCA_013400415.1 Scytalopus superciliaris
TTAGATTTCAGTCTAAAAACTTTAAAGCATGGCATTATCTTGCTCACTGGTGAGAGGTATCTGTAAATGGAGAGGGAGAGCATTTGAAAAGCTTTTCCTTTTCTTTTTTTTTTTTTTTTGGGTTTTCATTTTTAGATCCTGATGTTCCTTTCAAAGAAGCTATGCTTCATGAATGAATGTGAGATTAATTGGTTCTACTCTTTATGATTCTATTTCTAAGATAATTTCTGTATTCTATATTACAATTAGTGTAGCTTTTAATGATTTTTCAACTAATTTCAGTATGTACTGTCTACTTCAGGACTTCATCTCATATATGTTTTGCTGGTTATCTTTAGACAAAGCTTTCTTTCCCTCTCTGCTTTATTTTCCTCCAGAAATTTCAAAACATAATTTTCCTTCCTATTTCCATGGCTGCCTTGGAGTAGGGGATGCTTCCTGAGTGTGCATATGTGGTAGTAACTCCTCTGTCTCATGGGCTTTCCTCCACCAACATTTTAAATACTTAGTTTTATCTCTCAGTAAGATTTCCTGAGTTTTTCTGTTACTGTCCCAAAGAGAACATCTTAATTCACTGAAATACGAATATCATACAGCCTTGTATGTACTTCTCATTATTTCATTTTGCTGAGTTTTTCTTTTATCTCTCTTGTCATTTTCTAGAAACACCCTAAATTACCTGCCTGCTGAATCCCAGTTTGGTGGCCTCTATTCTCCCTTCTATTGATGCATCTTTCTTGATGATTTTTTGTGTACTGGCTGCTTTTTCTTATTTTTCTTCCTGTCACCTCTCTGGACACCTTATTCTTTCTTACTAATTTAAGGCCCTTTTGCCCAGACCCATTAGCTTTCCCACTCAGCAAATTGGTGACCATGCTCCTCAAAAAAATTTATCAACTCTTTGAAGCCTCTGCTTTGTGTTTCTAAGCCCCCCCCACCTTTTATGCTCTGATTTATCACCACAATTCTGGGAATGTTGGGTTTTATTCAACCTAGACAGTGGCAATGAATCACATATGACATTAAGCAGATTAGACTGAACCTAATTATGTTGTACTTTGGGAATTACAAACCACAAATTCCTCTGATGGGTTTCTAGGTCTGGGATTTAATGAAACAGCAGTATTTTCTGCTGGCTTCAGGACTGCACCATGGCATCATGCTTGTACCAGCTTAAGAGCGAGTATCAGTGATCCATCCTTGCTCCATGTCTTCTAGCTTTCTACCACTGTTCTTCTCCACTGGCTTCCAACATTTGTCATGGTATAAGATGGTTTGCATAAAGATCACAGAATACTGCCTAAGCAGAAGAGGTTAGCTGAGGTTACTCAGCCAACCTTGATTTTTTTCCATTCCCTCCCTCCCATCTTGTAACTTGTGAAACTTTTCCTTTGCAGTTCTGTAAATGTTATTTTAATGTAATTTGTGCCTAATATATATATTATAGATAAGTCTATCTAATAAGCAGTTTGAAGTAATATATGTAGATTTTTCTATTTTATATTCTTTTCTGTAAGTCAGCAGAGTAGAGTTCATTAACTTGATATGGATCTTTTTTAGTCTGTAACCATTCACCAAAGAATGGATTTAGGAGTATATTTGTATGGTGAATGTACCGATACTGCTTTCTTTAATATAAAGTTCATCTTTTTAATGCTTTTTCCATATATACACATTTGGCTCTTTTGGAAAGGGACTTGTAATCCAATCTTCTTCTCATTTTAGCAGAATTATTACTTATAAACTAACATAGATTAGTTGCAAGGATTAAAAAAAGTGTATTTATTTATTTGTGTAGTACTTGAGCAAACAATTTATTAAGAAGTGTGACATTTACCATAATACTTTAAACAGTGTATTTTATTGAGTTGTGCTTTTTGTTTGGTTTTGGGATTTTTTTTTGGAAGGGAGAGAGATATTCAAATAGAAATTATGTAATGAGTTCATGCAAAAACCTATTTGATAGAGAGCTATATTAATGCTGAATGCAGTTTTTGCTTTTCTGAAAGTGATAACACAGCATGTAATGTGTAAGTCACTAATGGAGATTTGCCACTCAAGTAACTCAATCAAAAATGTAATTTAGCTTGAAACACTCACGGAAGCAGCTATGACTCTTGTATCTGTCCCAATTAAATATAACGTGATGATGATTGCATATGTGTTGCTAATAGGGTTGTTAGGAAAATTTCTGATAAAGCTTTTGATGGAGATGCTAAGGAAAAAAAGAAAAGTAAGTTTTGAATCTTCTGATTTAAAAAAAGGAACCACTGTCCACGTAGGACTTTTTTAAACAATTTTCAAAGGGAAAGTCTCCTCTATTCAAAACCCTTTTCATTTTGAATTTCTTTAACTCAGTGTAAGGCAGAGTGGGGTGTGGAGTTTTTTTATCTATTTTATTTTAAAATCACTTATCAAATAATCAGATTCTGAGATAGATTTTTATTTTAATTTTAGAACAATCTTAAGTACATCAATTTAGTAACTGTAGCACCTTCAACTGTGGAGTTTCCAAACTGGTGGTGTTGTGTCTCATAAAGCATAATCTACTTTCAGTCAGACCAATATATTTACCTTAAAACTGGCAGTTATTTGAAGCATACCAAGAATCATTGGCATGATTCGAGCCCTTCTCCTGGAATTGAAGTGACTTTACTAGCCTTGTTTGAACTCTCCCTCAGAGATGAATGTGCACCAAGTGATACCAGCCTGAGCTAGCCTAAAGTATGCAAAATTTCTAGCATACATTTCCAAGCATTAGGTGTCTCTCACAGCAAAGCTATCAGAAATGCAGTTTCCTATACTGCAGTGAAAGCCCCCTATGGATATTCCATGGACAAAATCAGATACCCGCTAGCATGACCTTCTATAATTAATTTATGAGGGTAAAGTATGTCCACTTAACAGCAAAATATCTCAGAAAAGGAAGGCTGTATTTGTGGTCTTTCAGCCCAATCCTTAAAGAATGACTACCAAAAAAAAGTATAATCATAGCTAACATTCACTGCTGTACTTGACATTAAAAACCATCAAGATACTTGCTCCCTGGTATCTGGCCTTTCTCTCCAGGTGGCACCTCTGCCTGACCTCTCTGTCCCATTAGACCTACTGAACTTTTTACTGCTTCACTTGCTGATGTTTCCTTCTGCTCTGCTGGTAATAAACACCATTTTCTTTGAAATTGATTAAATAATTAACATAATTACTCTCAATTTTGAGTTTATTTGCTTTTATTTCAGATTTCAAGAAGGACTTGTATGCCCTAAGAACGTGTCTGTTATACCCAGTAATAAGTGCAACAAAAAAGGAAAGAAAAAGTGCTCACAAAGCTTCACTTTCTCTGAAGCATAAAATTACCTATTTAAGTGAACTTCTATAAAACAAGTACTGCATATCTTTGAAAATTCATCACAGTTTCACTGTATTCAGTTAAATACTTTGTACAAAACACAGGTTGCTTTCTGGTTGAGAAGATTTGATGATAAAAACTCATTTGATGTTTCTAGGACAGATTACAGTGTAACTATATGATATTGTTAGTGATTTATGTCATTATTTTTGTTTACAGATAAAATAAACTCCCTGTTACAGCTGAAACTGGCGAAAATATTTCTGCAAAGTTTTGACAAGGTAAATACACTTGTGATTTAAGTACTGCAGGTTATCACACATTTATTTTAATTTTCTAATATTCCCTTTCAATTATGAATAAATACATGGTTCTGAACTCTGTTCACTTTGGTGTTTGGGTTTTTTTTTGTATATATACACACACATATATATATATATAGATATATAGTTTCATGCTTATTACACTCAAAACCCTGTATGGGTGAAACAGGAGCACAGTCAGAAGGGGAACTGGGAAATTGTTGTTACTCCAGTTCATGATTTACCTATATAATAGTCTGATTTATTACTTACAATAATATACATTAATAGTTCAAATGAATATAAGAAAAATGTAACAGTATAGTTAAATTGCTTTTCAGGAAATCAAAAAAATCTTTTTTAGAAAGCTCTTTTCTCTGGCAGTGTAACCAGCCCCTCTGGGTCCAAAACCTGCTAGTTTCAGCCTTCCTGAAAGAGAAAGAGGAACCCAGGACGAACTATTGGCATCCTGAAAGTTGTCAATGGGAGGTGTGTGGTCCTGGCTCAGGGAGTTTCTTCCCTTTATTGGGAGAAGAAAGATGCTGATAGTCCTTTCCTCCATGGACTTGTACCTTCTTAGGCTTTATTTTTGGAAGTTATTTGAACACAGCTTTCGTGCTTGTTTTTGTCATTGTTTCCTAACCACTCGCTTTTTGTTCTACAGCTGGTTTTACCTGAGCAATGAGAGACTGCAGTCCTGTAGTGACCTTTTTTTAAGGCTGAAATCATCCCAAGCAAAGATAACCCAGACAAGTCCTGAGACCTTGAGCTGTCAGGTCAGTGGCCTTTCGTAATGGAAAAATTGTTTTGTTTATCATAAAGATGTTGGGAAAGTTCAACCAACCCAAAGCAAAATAATGCAGTGATAAGGTGACCTCCTGTGAACTGCCTGTACAGCAGAGATCAAACTCTTCTGTTTTTCATGTCTCCTCAATAAAAAACAAAATAATAAAAAAAAAAAAACAAAAAACCCTCACAAAACAAAAAACAAACAAACAAACAAAAGAAAAAAAGGAAAAAAAAAAAACCAACCAAACAAACCCACAAAAACGCCCACAAAATAAAAAAGTAGCATTTTATCATATCTTCCATGTCATTCACTTATCATATTTTGATGCTGGTATTTTAATAGATGTGTAGAAAGCATTTAAAAAAAATACAAGTCCACTTCTAAATAGGTCTGGAAGTTTATAAAGAACTGCTTCAGCAGTGAAAAAAATATCTGCCAGGAGTTTTAAACTTGTTGAAATACATTGATAAATGGAAAAAAAAAAACCCACAAAACTCAAAAACCACCAACCCCTGCTCCCCCAGAAAAAGAAAACTGAAATCCAACAAATCAAACTTTCAGAAGAGGTCAAAGGATTAGACTTAATGATCTCAAACATCTTTTATGACCTAATTGATTCTGTGATATGTTGACATCAGTGGGCTAAAATAAGGCAACTGTTTTAAAAAAAAAAAAAGGTTAATTTTCAGCTACTAGTTCCTGTCTGGAGAGTTAACCTAATCATGTATGATGTGATGCTTAAGCAGTCTTTGTGTCACACAAGAGAGGGACCTCTAGAGTGGTCTTTTACAAGAAATAGCCTAAGTATTAGGTAGAATGTATTTTTATTTTTTTAATTTTTTTAAAGTAGTCATGGAGTGAAAGGGAATGAAAACTAGATGGTGAAAGCTTTAGTCTTTCACAGAAGATAATTCTTGTGGTTTTGCTATCCCCAAAACAACCATGCTAGAGCTTAAATGGATCTTGTGAATGAGAATAGCAGCAGCTGCCTGACCACTGTTAGAATATTTTCATTATTTTTCATTACCCCCAGCTAAAGTGCATTTGAAATAAACCTCCCTGACATTTCAACAGAAAAATATCATTTGATGTCTCTGGGTCTTCTGCAAAGCTGCTGGAATCAAGCTTGGAAGACATGCTGTGTTGTTATTCCTTACCCTATGTCTCTTACCATTAGTGTCTTAAAAGAATTTCTCCAGCAAAATAAACTGTAATTGCAACTGTTCAGTGCCCACCTGAGAAAATTACTTTTACTATTAAGACTGAATGGATTGAAAAGGTTCAGCGCATTCCTTTTGTACAGAAACAAGACCTACAAAGTAAGGGAACAAGCAGGAATAACATCTCATAGTAGATTTATATTTAAACCTGTCAGTTTTTTACCTTTAAACCTATTACCCTCTTCTCTTAAGTACTTTCTCTGTATCTCTCTCTTTTCTCTTTGATGCTGTTGTGTACCTTCCAGATTCTTTTAATGCCATTTTAACGACAACAAGTCAGAATTCATTTTTCTTAATAAACATCTTGGTTTTAAGTGATCTCAGCATTACAAATTAGAGGCAAATTTTTGCAGATGCCAAGATTCCTCAGCTTTCTGTGCCCTGGGTTTGAAAATCTTTTAAATGCCTATGTGGTTTGCCTTGGAGTGTAAATCTATCCCTCAAAAGAGGATCTTAAAATTGAGCATTCCCATTAGTGGCTGTTTCAAGGCTGACTTTAATAAAGATGTTCCTTTCACTGAGGTTTTAAAAGAGAGCGCCACAGAAGTATGAAGGCTTTCTTTTAATATTAAAAAAAAAAAAAAAAATCAAGAAAGTAGCCATGAATTGAAAGACTTTAACTGCTTTTTTCTTTTTTTCTTTTTTTTTTTTTTTCTTGTCTACTCCAACTAATGCAGCTATTCCCTGTGAAACTTTGTAGTTGGAAGCCTATTTACAGTAATAGTTTCAGCCAGTCCTAATGATCGTTCAGAACAGCCGATGTAACGATTTCTAGGAAGAGATGTGTTTGGGCTCTTTTCAGCTTGCAGATGGATAGTCCTTTTAGAAAAACAGAAATCTGGTCTCATAACATGTTGTCTGAGGATGGGACAAACCACGCTACTTCTAATTTACATTGCCAAAGCAAGAAGCTGGGGTAATGGGTGTGAAATAGTAGTATTTTGGGAAAACACAATTTAGCAAAACCTCATGTAATCACACCAGCATGGGAAGGGAAGATGGATACAAAGGATTCATGTCAGCCATGGCTGGTTTCTTTCCCACTTTCTGAGGTAGAGAAAGATCAGAACCCGTGAGGAAAGGCCAAAAGCAGATTTCACCCCTGTTTTGATGTTTCCCATCAAGGTGGGAGGAGAGAGGAGGAGCTGCAGAGATCCAAGGTTGTCTTTCTTCTGTGTTTGCTCTTTGGGCAGTATGACTAAGAGGCTTTGGTGAGGTGTTTGTGATCCGGACAGGATAAAATGTGTGTTTTGTGGAAGCTCGGACTGGTCCAGAGCTGCATATGCAGAGATGGTGCATCCTCACTAGACCTTGCAGGGGGCAGGATAAGACATAGGATCATAGAATGCTTTGGGTTGGAAGTGACTTTTAAAGGTCAGCTAGTCCACCTCCCTGCCATGGGCAGGGACACCTTTCACTAGACCAGGTTGCTCAAAGCTCCATCCAATGTGGCCTCGAACACTTCCAGAAGTGGGGCATCCACAGTTTCTCTGGGCCACTTGCACCAGGGCCTCATCACCCTAGTAGGGAAAATTTCTTCATAATATCTGAGATAACTTACCCACTGTAAGTTTAAAGCTGCGCCCCCTTAACCGGTCACTACATGGCCTTGTTAAAAAGTCCCTCTGCAGTTCTATTGTAGCCCCCTTAAGGTACTGAAAGCTGCTATAAGATCTCCGCAGAACCTTCTCTTCCTCAGGGTGAACGGTCCAATTTCTCTCACCTTGTCCTTCATAGGTCAGGTGTTCCATTCCTCTGATCATTTCTGTGGACATCCTTTGGACCTCCTCCAACCGGTCCATGTCTGGTCCATCCAGCTCCTCCTGTGTTGAGGAGCCCAGAGCTGGATGCAGTATTGCAGGGACCATGCCTCTGTGCAGGCTGGCAGCCAACTTCTGTGGCACCTCACTGCTGGCTCCATCAGCATGCCAGCCTGGCACAAGCCATAAGCTCACTGGGTTGTCAGGCTGGGTGGCTCTGTGTTTTGCTGTGGGTATTTTGCTGTTTCTTTGTTGAGGCTGCAATTCTTCCACTGAAATGTCTGGCTCTGTGTCCCAACTGGCAAGAGGCAAAGTCAACCTGTTATTACTTGGCAATGAATTATGTATTAGCATCTTATTAGGGTTGAAAAACACCCCAGTGATTGAAATACATCCACAGTTTTCCCTTGGTCTATTAGTTATTGTGCCATGGAGTGAAACTTCAGAGTCTCTGTCTCTTGAAGGATCTTGGGCCAGTATTTTTAACATGCATAAAAATGTGCCAGAAAATTACTCTGTCATAGTTTACATAACTCTGAGTGAGTAGGAATCAGCTGCCAAAGCATATGTGCCTGGTGCAACTTAAAGTTGTCCTAGGATGTCAGAAATGTTTTTATGGGGATTGGTAACAAGACAGAGCAACTGAGGGGGGCGGGGAGGGGGGGCACCAGAATCCTTGTGGAAAGGTAGTGGAGTCCAGCAGTGTATGCAAAGGGTGTCGGAGATGGAACCACCTACTTGGCTTTTGTCAACTGAATCCCATCCTAGATGCACACACAAATAATACAGTATAAACACAAACATTCTTGTAAATTTATGTTAGTTCTGATGCAAAACAACAGAAATTAATGTTCCTTATTTTCTGATGAAAGTACGAAGACACCAAGGGAATTTGCCACTTGTAAAAACCCTAGAATACACAGTCCTCACCACAGTTTATTTTAGTAGCACAAGTTGCTTCTCATCGTTGACTCTAAAAAGCTATTATTTCCCAAATGTATCCAAAATAAGTCTGAACATGTTTGCCTATAATGCAACAAGGTGAACTTAATTACAGGAAGCTTCAGAAGTGTACAGCTCATGTGCTGCTGACACAGCAGGGGTGGGTCGGTCTGAAGGGAAGGGGAGAAGGGAGGACAATCCCTGGGTGGGAACCACGTTCAGAACAAAAGCTGAAACTTCAAAGCAGGTTAAAAAAAAAAAAAAACAAAACAAAACCAGCAAAACAGTCAACCCTCTGTAACACTTCTAAAATGTTAAAATAAATGAAGTGAAAATAACATGCCATTTACATTTCTTTGTTCTTATTTACAGTTTTACTTAATGTCAGGAGATTGCCAAAGTTTCAGCATCAGCGTTTGTGCTCACCAGCTTCAACAAGATTTAGGAATAAAAGAAAAGAAAGACAAAAAAAGCAGTTTATATTTTGTAAATTACCTGTATTCATGCCCAACTTACATAAGGGGGGGAGGGGGTTATGGATGCAATAGGGAGTTACTTTTAAGCAAAGCTGCTGCTTGAGATGAGTTTTGCAACTCGGAGACCTGGTTTTGTGCCCAAAATCTATTCTGTTGCTGAATACGTCAGTACTATTCCTTTGTGTCCTTTACAACACCAAGCCCGTTGTTAGTGTGGTATAAAATGAAGGAAAGTGTGTCCTCCCCCCTAGCTTTTATTGCTTTAATACAGATTTAGGACAATTTTAAATAATACTTTTTATCAGCTGAGATCAGCAAAGCTCCCATGGTACAGAGGCTTTTCAATTTCAGTCTATAACCAATGCTTTTTACCAGAACCTCCAATTTTATTTTTTTTTTAAATACAGTATTTGAGGTTTAGATTGTTTTATTAGCAGTCAAACAATTTTTATTTGTACTATGACCTTATTTATTATGTCAAATATACAAAGTAATTTGTTTTAATATCCAGCTGTGCTTCAATTCATTCTTCACTGAATTAATGGGGTCTGTTGCATTTTGTTAGTATGGAACAATTGGCTATGAACTTTTAAAAAAGTGTTCTTCAGATAGTCTGATCTACAAAATTCAGGTAGTCTTTGTAAAAGAACTGCATTTTATTCCTATGGTATAATATTCCACCATAAGTTAAACTGAAGCCTCTTGCAAAAAACCTCTTTTCCTAATATTTCTTCATGTTTGAAAAACAATCCACTTATTTTTATTTATATGAATGACATTTATATTTACTTTAACTAGTGAGGACTTAACATCATCCAGTGCAAAAATATAATAAAAAATATATATATTCTTGACCACCTATACCTCATTTTGCTTTGATTTCAGGGTAATTTTCTTTATTATTATATGAATCATCTCCATTTTTACTGATAATAAAATGCTTTCTGGTGTTCTCAGACTCAGAAATTTATGAAAATAAAAACATGATGCAGACACATAAACACAGGTTTTTGAAACCAGAACATCCTGTACCAGTATTTGAGATAATGTTCTTAGCTGAAATTTAAAGTACTGCTGAAATTATTTCTTGAGAAAGTTATTTTGGGGGTTTGTAGTTAAATACACTTGAATAAAATGTGTTCCTCTGAACAACAATATTTTAAGTATTTTTAAATGCTCCAGCTTTAAATAAATTGATGACCAGTGAGATCATCTGTAGACATTCAATAACAATGGTGTTACAGGGGTGGCACTGAGACAGTAATAATGATATCATCATATCAACAACAAAGTGTACTCCTATGACTCATTGCTCCTTTTTTGTAGAAGTCTTAGCTTCAGAAATGAGTGTGTGTAAGATGATTGGTTTGGTCAATGAGCATAAAAAAGGAGACACAGAAATATTAAAAAGAATCCATGTAACTTCTAAATTTGTTTGTTTGATTCAAGATGGTGCCTGAAATCCAGAACTGGGACAAACTGAACACGTTTTTCTAGTTCAACTGTCCTGTGGAAGTGAGTTTTAAGTCCCATTCATGGATGGCACTAACTTAATGCATAGTCTCCAGTGCTACACAGAAACAGCTTAATTTAAAAACCTAATGGCAAAGGGAATCTGACAACAGGATTGCTTGAGTAGGATTTATATGCTGTAGTAAATATTTCTCAGTATTCATATTCTTCAACATTACTTCTCTTAAAACTGCTTCTTGTGAAGCAGTTGGACATTACATTGAGGCACGGTTCTCATTTGTTTTGTTTTCGGTGCCTTTTCTTCCAGCTCTAGAGGGAAATGGTGTCCCTTATATATGTTTGAAATACTTCTTTTTATTTTTTCTTGGAATCATCATGCATATTATTGTGCTTATTGCATGATGCAGTTCAATGAACTGGAAAGAGAGGCGATTTTATCATTTGGAGATGCTCTTGGTCTATTACCTCACAGTGTAGGATGTTCACAAGAAGTACATGTGGCTTCATGGCATGGGGCAAAGAGTGAAGACAGACCTTTTGGGTAACAGGAGAATTTGAAGAATCCATTCAGGCCTGTCCTCCTTTGCCCTGTGTTAATCTTGAATGCTTTCAACAGTAATGAAGAAGAGGCCTGGGTGTGCATCTTTGATTATTAGGCTCCAAAGGCTGATTTTATTTCTTTTTATCCCATATATTAAACTGAGTGCCTTGTGGAGGCTTCCAAATCTCTGCAACTGCACAGCATTCATCATGCAGCTCTTCTACTACAGGCAGAACTGACAGGTAGGATTTTCCCTCCATTTTCTCTCATAAACATCCTGAGCAATAATCCTGTACTTGCCTAGGTAATGGTGTATGATTTTTCGCAGACACTTAAGCTGCTATAAATCAAGTAAGTACATGCATGTCAGAGGAAGGCAAAACACTTTAATTATTTATTAATGTGTTAAAGAACGATCAGAAAGGGACATCATAAAAGAAAGTTTCTGCTTCAATGGCAAAATCATGGAATCACAGAATGTTTTGGGTTGGAAGGAACTTTACATTCTACCCTGTTGCCGTGGATAGGGACATCTTGCACTAGACTGGGTTGTTCTAAGACCCATCCAACCCGGCCTTGAATGCTTCCAGGTATGGGGCATTCACAACTTCTCTGGGCAAGCTGTTGTAGTGTTTCACCACTCTTACAGTGAGGAATTCCTTCCTAATGTCTAATCTAAACCTGTCCTCTTTCAGTTTAAAGCCATTTCCCCTTGTCCTACTACTACATGCCATTGTAAAAAAATCCCTCCAGCTCTCTCCTAGCCCCTTTAGGTACTGGAAGGTGCTATAATTTTCCCCAGAGCTTTAGTAGCCCAAAGTACTTTCCCAGATAAAATTATTGATGTTAACCTGGAAGAAAGAGCAATATGATTCTCTTTTTTGCTTGAGGTTTGAATACAAATCTCATGGTTCAGGTCTGTCGCAAACAGTGGGGAGGAGATGCCCAGCACTTTGTGTCCTGCTCACACAAAACATGGCCTTATTTTTCTTCAGAACAAACTGCCTTGCTGATGTCCTATTTAAACTGAAGTAAACACTTGACTTTAATAGGATTTAGATGTGTTTAAGAACTTTGAACTGAGTCTTGACAAGGGTAACTGTACCCGGTCTGAGGTACTTCTGGTCAGTCTGCTGCCTGCTTGCCTTCGTCATCTGCTGTGAGAGATAATGTTTAAAAGAAAGCCTTGGAGACAAAATTCAGCACTTTAGAGAATGAGTGTGAAACTTTTGGTCTTTGCCTGGCACTTCTAAAGGGCAGAAAGGGAAAGTTTAAAAAATAAGATGAACCAAGAGGGTTGAGTACCGATCTGAAGAGTTTTGTGGTATACACTCAGGATCTAATCTCAAATGTCTTATCGGAGTCCATTACCAAGGGAGTTCAGTTTTACTCTGGAAAGTAGAGACCCTGAAGGTGTTTGCAATAATCCTTTTAGAAGGGCTTGTGCAGAGGAAAGGGTAGAAAACTCTCACAAGTGGAACTTGAGAATAAATAGCTACAGTCTAAAGGAAAATGTTAATTTCCCCATGGGTTTTTTAGACAGGGATGCTTCTTCCAGAAATATTTACCTGAGACAGGAGCTGATTAAACAAAAAAAATTACTAGTAAGTTTTTGTCACTCTTTTAGCTAACCATTGTTAAAAAAGAAAAGAAAAAGCTTTTTTTTTTTTCTTTTAAAGGAAAAAGTAACATTTTCTAATAGAAAAAGATCATAAAGTGGGTTTAGAAATTTAAAATGCAAAGTCTCCAGAAATACTCCACATTAAAGGTGAGACTTTGAAAGATAAGAGGTCTAGGCCCAATTTGGATTATCTTTCCTAGTGGAATATCCTTAGGCCTCTTTGAAAACCATGAAACTTTCCTTCCTCTTACATTGATGTGCAAAAAAAGTCCATGCTGCAACTTGAAGAAAATAATTGCTGTTAAACAAGATCATTATTAACTATAAGTTTTCATAATAAATTGTCTTCCTACAGTGGTGTTCTGGCAGTGTTGTCCTATATTTGTTTTGCACTTCATCAATTTGTTAATATTAACTCTAATGACCGCATCTGTTCTTTAATTTAGTAACAATATGAATGGAAAGGAGAGATAGATGCATTTTCTAATAGTTGAAATAAATCGGCATAAAAGATTACTTGAGATATTAGGTATAAATCTAAGAAAAAAATTATATTTAAAATGTGTATTTATCCCATTATTTTATGCTAAAATAATGTAAGTACTAAAATACAGCAAATGTGGTTTTGCTGCCAAAACTGAAGTTTCGTTGTTTTGTATTAATATGTCCAAAATTGATAAGGATATGTTAAAAGAAAGGTCTGCTATCATAATTCAGTAAGTTTAATAGCAGCATCTATCATCAGTCATGAGTATTCAATGTGCATAACAAAAGAGTCACTTGATAGAGTTTATCTCTGGAAATAAGCTGGAAACTGAAATAACTTCAGAAAAGGCAGGAAAATGTAAATATCTTTGTTTCTAAACAGAAGGTGACAGACATCAAAGAGTCAGAAAGACGTGAATAGAGAATAGGCTGTGTAGGAAGTTTACCAGTGTTATCACAGTAGGTAGGTTACAAGAAACATGCAAATATTAAACAAGTCAGCTACTCACATCTGAGCTATGGAGAACCTTGGATACTTCTCTTTACTTTGAATGACTGAGCATCCAGCAAGGCTGTCTGGTTTGAGGTTTACCCTGGGACTTCTGGGGCAGTGGTCAAGCATCAGGCCAGAACTGAACTAATTCATCTCTGTAACTCTAGAGAGCACTGCAGTGCTGGAAATCTGGTAAAAGAGGACTTAAAACTAAGGTTCTGGCAGTTGAGAGTTATTTAAGAATCCATGGATCTTTAAACAAGGAGAGCAGACATTAAAATGACAAAGTCCTAAACTGAGTAATAACATTTTGCTACTTTGCATTTCCCTGTTCTCTCAAAATTATGTGCTGCAATATTTATTACAATAGTTTCCTGCTTTTATATTGTTGTCATTTTCCCCACGGGCTCTGTACTAGTACAGACAGTAAGGAAGAGTGGGGAATGAGAAGTGCTTGGGTGCAATTTTCAAAGTTGCTGGAGAGGTTTGTTGCTTTGTTACCTTCAATTTTATTTTCAGAGCTCTTTAAGGTGGCATTAAAATATGTTTTAGTTTTACTAATCTAGAAATATGCAGTTGTTGAGTGCATGCTACTACTGAAGTTCAAGATAAAATAGACATTAGATATCTATTTCCTAATATTTATTATAAGCAATGCTGTACTTGGACATTTATCCACAAATGCTATGCAAAAACCTGGGGAAAGATTAGTAAATGCCACTGCCCATATTTACTGGAACAATCCAAAACATAGTTCTGGAACTTGATTTACTTGTTTTTTGCATCTGAATTTTGATTTCATACATACTCTCTTTCTTCTGAATTTGGCAATTGAAGAGGTTCCAAATACTTTGCACAAACTCTTTCTTAGATCAGATGGTGATCAGGGTGACTTTCCCTGGAGGGGTGGAGAGTTCCAGCTGGCAAAGCCATTGGGAAAAGATGTTCCCTCCTATCCACTGCTGTCTGCCTCTGTTCTGGAAAAGCCTAACTGGAAAGATTTAGCATTACTTATAGCAATGCCACAATGACACACAGCACTGTCCCTTGACTGTAAGAGCAGCAAAAAAGAGATCCCAAATAATGGTCTGGGGTGCTACAGGGGTGTGAAGGCTTGGTACAGAAATGTTATATTTGGGCTGGTCCTGATAACTTGGATAGACCCCTTTGGGCTACCTCTCTTCTGCCTTGGACCTCTGGAACCTTGGACAGATGACAACAGCCTTGAGGGAGGACACCCAGTTGCTTCTTGCCAGGTTTTCACCCCATCCACAGGTGGAGATAGCTTTGTGCTGTAAAGTCTTGAGCTTTTCTCCCAGCAGTGGTGAAGGGAAAGGCATCAGCCAGGTTCACTCTGTTTCGAAAGAGAAACTCAGCATACTGTCACAGACCAATATCACCGAGGTAAAGACACATCTGGAGAATCCAGATAAATCTGTTCAATCCTAACCAGAATTTCAGCTCAGGCTATGGGGATATAAACTGTCAAATGCAATGGATCATGCCTGTCACTTGTTCCATCAAAACCAAAAATAAAACACATTTTTTTTTGTCACAATCTTTAGTTTCAAGCCGTTTCTCATACTGTCAAGAAAAATCAGAAAGCAAAGGTCTTATTGTGATACATTTGAGGGGTAAATGATTGAGTAATCAATGTATTTGAGTTCTTTGTCACATAACAACAACAACAAAAAAAATCTAATGAGTTTCTTAAAAATTGTATTTCTTGAAAGCATGAAAGTATATAATAAAAAATTGATTGGTGTAGCAATGACATGAAAGTGAGGTCCAATGACTGTCTAGTCATCACAAAATAAGAGGAAAATATACACCACAGTCTCAGTTGTCCTTTGATGTCCAGAAGGGAAAGAAAACATGTAGAGTCTAATGAGTTAATAGCAGTCAAAGTCTACCACTTCCCATTAATCCTTTGAGTAAAATAATAATTTTAAATATAAATATGTAGTTAGGCTATTCTCACTTTCCCAGTGGACTAGAAATACCAGCTCCAACAGGGGCCATATGTACCATTACCTGCAGTATTTTCTACTGGACCATTAATCTCAGTTCCATGTTCACTGTAGTATCTTAACGCCTCAGTAAATCAGAAATAATCTCATCGATCTACTTCTAAACTCTTGTCAATAGAAGAAATGACTGTATTATTTCATAGATTGCCTTTTATTTTGCATATTTAGGGGGAGAATTGCTAATATTTAAGCCATGTATGACTTTTATTGCTATTTTTTTATTACAGTTTCTTAAATGAGAGACCTTTCTTAATCTTTTTCTAAAGGAGATGTGGAGGGAAAATATTAGCTCTTATTTAAAGAAAATGCAGTCTTAACTTCTTTGGATTTGAGGTATTTTCTTTTAATTCCATTTTTCAATGAAAAAAAGGAAAGGTCATTAAAAGGCCACCAAGGGTAAAACCCCCTCAATTATCTTAAATGTGGATCTGTTTGTATATTCTGTTTGAAATGTATGGGGTGGTAAATTTAGATTCTCCATGAAGACCAGAGTAAGTTGGATGTTATGGTAAAAGCAATGGAGTTTCTTGGTTCCTTCTGCCTTGGAGAAGATGAATACATCAGTAGACCATTTTGACCAGTCCAAGCTGATTATTCCAGTCAAATTCTGCATATACACATGTGAGGTAAGAAGCCATCACAGACTGGATGCCTGCAGGAAGCTGGTTCAAAAGAAGGGCTGGAGCTTTATATTTAACACCTAACATATAGTAGTCTTCATGTTTGATGAACTCGCATGAGATTTTGAAATTTAACAAATCTCTTCCCAAAATTAAATTATGCTTTTGTAATTGGCATTATAGAAAGAAACAAAAGCAAAAAAGAGAATTTATTTTTGGTATTTCATCACAGGAGGTGATTTTTCTTAACTGAATTTTTACCTACTCTAAGAAGCTTTATTTTTTAACTAACTCAGTATTCTGTTTTTATTGTGCAGATAAAGGAGTTTGGTTTGTGCAGCAAAAGCATTATTCATTTTATTTTAGAGGCAATTTTAAAATATGGACTGGATATTAATGTAGCCTATTCATTCTAAATGATACATAAAGCTGGCTAATCTTGACTTAGCTTCTAATTGTAAGCATTGTATGAATGCTTTCTTCAGTGTTATATTAGTAGCATGCCATATCTATTTTCTTTACATCATCTGATGTATTTTCTTTTTTTTCCCCCTCTCCCTAATTCATTGCTTTATGTTAAATACTATGGTCTGGTATTTTCTCCCCAGTTCTTTCATGCATGATTTTTTTACTTTAAAAAGGTTATATAGTCTGATTCTAGATTATTTTAATTTATTTCTCATGTCTTACATATGAATTGGTCCTGAAAGCACGTGAACTTAAAGCTGCTAAAAGTTTGGACTAGAATTTTTCTTTTAAATTAGAGTAGGTAAAATGTGACACTAAGCAATTGAGACACTCGCTTAAAGTAAATTAGATTAAAGGAAAATTAGAGTTGTATGAATTGAAAATGAGCAGAAATACAAGGGTTTTTCAGAGGTTTGTAAACCATACAGATTTTAACTTTTTCAAATAGCAGTATGTAATATTTATAAATATGTTGGCAATTCTTTGAATGCTCTGAAAAAACCCTTTCATCCTATTTACTCATCTAATTAAAATTAAATTGCAGTGGGATATCTGAAGATTCTCTACAAATGTCAAAAATAAAATCATAACTGCAAGGGAAATTAAGACCAATAATTGTGTGTTCCTCCTACCACAGAAATGATGTGCTATATATGATCACTAGTCAAGAACCTAATAAAATTCTCATACTTTCTTATTAACCCTGGAGTTATATTAGAATATGTAATATATCTTGAGATATGTAAGGCATGTGTAATTGTACTCACTCACACCTTTTAATAAGATGAAACTTCTTAGCCATCCATTTTTATTTGTTATTAGAGTGGTAGGACTACTGAATTAATGGAGGTTAATAAAAAATCCCTAATGCTTTAGTCAAACTTTGCAAGTCCTGAAGATGAAGTATTAATTTGTGTTTGCTATAGATACAGATAAACTTCATAAAGGGCACATTTTCATATTCCTACCTATGAATAAATTATTTTAAAGAGAACAAATGATTTAGACTGTTATCTCTGTTGGGCATCTGTGATCATGTGGGGCATAATGAGCTCTTTCTCATGCAAACTGTACACCAAGGCATCACAGAAAACGCAGCAGGAATTTGGGGCTCAATTTCTGATGTGCTGGAAATGTGATGCTGTTACTCTGAGGGCTCCTATAACCACATGTAGGATTCACTGAACAGCATTACAATGAATTTGGGATCACTGTTAAAAAGTATTTTAGTCTATAGCTTTAATTTCCTATCAGTACATTTTTATCAGCAAGCTTTGTATGCTTTGAGTTGATAGGTTTTCTTGGAAAAATGGTTACTTAAATTTATTTTAATCAAAAATACTAGGACATTCAAATGTTAGTGTGTGTGAGCTTCTGTGTTGCAGTTTAAGCTCTCTGTGACAACAGAGAGTGTTTTGTGATACATCATGCTTTGTAATGAAATATAGCAAACACTCCCATACCAGGTCAGAAAGACTTATGTAGTCTATTTTCATGTTTACCAGTGGATAGTCTCAAACAATTAAGAGGAAAAAAAGAAAAGGAAAACAAAAATAAAGGAGGGCATATAAAAACTGATCTTTTCCCTTTCTATTTCTTTCTAGTCTTTTCCCTCTCACCTGCCTTGCGCTCACAGAGAGCACAGGATCCCTGCATTTGCTTCTGTGTATCTGTGAATAGGCTCAGAGCGAGCAAGTAGGAAAGTGAGTGTTGCTGCAGTTGATTTACTGAGGGATAACATGCCTTTCTTGTGAGCAATGAGTCTGTTTACCTAGTTCCTAGTTACCTGGTTCCATCAGGGTCTGTGGATTAAGGGTCTGTTTCTGTAAATCCTAAAACTGGGAACTTGCTTCATTTGTCGAGCATATGCTTGGTTAAACTTTATATTGGCTTGAAAAGAGAATTAATGATAAATACATGAAAACTGATTCATCATAGCAAAAATTTATATTTTAATTCAGTTCTTCAGCAATATGGTGATACACACACCTCCAATTCTCATGTTTGGATTTTCCCTCTCCTACAGCTGCACCCCAGCTCCCAAACTCTTCATCTCTCACCCCTGAACAGAAACCATTTGATGACAGTTTTTAGCAGCACATCTGCATGCTCTTGGCTGGAGTCACTGGAGGATGGGAGGCATATTACTCTAACAGTACCAGTGTTTCAGTTGAGGGCAGATGCCAAGTAACTCAGATGCAAAGGTGTGGGAGAGATTTCAAAAATGTTACCAAGGTGAATGTCAGCTCAAATCAGCATATTTTATTGCACCTGTTCTGAACAGGGATGTATTTTGCATCCACACCATCAGTTTGGTGAAGATGCACCTGAATACTCACAGTAGAGGCTTTTGGGTGAGAGAGGGTACTGGATATTTCAGCTTCACCCTAAGGTAATGCAGTAGAAAAAACCAGTAACAGGAAAAACCGTGGGATGTTGTTTAGTTTAGCATACATACCTACAAAATATCATGGCTATGAAATGTCCCATTTGGTTACAAAGTGGTGAATATCCTTCTGGTAGCTACTGGTTGTTTAGCTTGATCTAAGTCCATTAATGTTGTTCCTATTAATTTTCTTTATTTCTAGAAGACAAAGGTGATATTAGCATTTAAATGAAAAAATATTTGTTTTTCTGATTCCTTTCTATTTACTGTTCCATGGACCTATTTAAAACTATTCATTTGTTTTTCCTCATTTTGTCTGTAATTTTCTGAACCAACTTTTATTTTGTAACCCTTGCCCTTTAGAAACAGACATTACGCTGAAATGCGGAGCCTTGTCAAAAGCTCTTTCTGAAGTGGAAACAACTTTGTCATTTCATTAGAAAATGTGGAATTGTGTTCTGAAACATTTCTGCATTTAATCTTTAAGATTATCCTCACCTTTCATCCTTAGGTATCCATTTGATTTCTGACTGGAATCTTCAGTGACGTTTTCCTGACATGAAATGAACTTTCCAGTGCCTGGCTCAGGGTTGAGTTTGGGCTGCTCACCCAAACTTTGTATAATACCTAATTTGTAAGTTGGGTAACCTTTCAAAAAGGTGCTAAAAAGTGAAAACAGAAAGTGCAGATGATATAATATTACATGGCAATTATCATCTTACCATTAGAAGAATCATCACTGCCTCTGCTTTGTTGAAAGAAAGTGTGATTCTTTGTTGTTGTAATTTACTCCCCTGTAACAAGCACTCTGTTTTCAAAATATTTTAGTCATCTTTTTATGCAGAGTCTAATGTTTCCTAGTCAAAATATAAAGATGCACCTGTTCCATCTTTAGGCTTAAATATGAAGCTAAGCTTGATGTATTGCTTTAAACATGACAAGAAAACTAAAACACAGAAAGCTTGAAATACACAATAGCTTTGGAATGAGATATATAAGAATATAAAAATACAATATATTGGTATAACATATCTAGCTAAGTTATCCCTGAAACTTTGTATACTTGTATAGTACATGGAGTACACATCTGACATCTCTGCAACTATATGATGTTGTAAACAAGATATTCCACACATTTTGGCTAGATTTCCCTTGTACAGAATCTGATGATTACACATTAAGTTATATAAGAGGTTACATCAGGTTATGTAATCATTTGCACCACAAAATAATCTACACCACAAAATGCATTTCAAAGTCATTTTCTTAAACAATGTAGATTAGAGGATCAGGGCTGCTCAGCAAGTCCCAGTCATCCTTTGCAGCACATTCCACATCAAAAACAGGTTGGGGAGTCTTGTGTGGGCTTTTTTCTTTTCAGTTTTGCTTTGAACACTTGAGGTGAAAACCTGGTCCTTTTGAAGTCATCATCAGGAGTTAATCCAGCATGAAAATTGAGTCTGCAAAGATTGGATCCCAACAGACTAAGGATTTGTGTCTCCCTCACAGGCCAGATTCCTCAGCTTTTGTCGATTTGGTATATATAACTTTTTCTTTCTTTCTTTTCTTTCTTTTTCTTTCTTTTGGTTCTTGACACTAAGTCTATAAAATATTTTCAAGAATGTTATTCTTCCCAGAAACATGCCATTCTAAAACATCATGATGATACAGTTTCTGGGCTGTGCTCAATAGCACCCTCTAAACCTATAGAAAACTAATACTCAAAGTTCCAAGGAATGTGTCCCAGGTAGGTCAGTATGAGGGAATGTAGATCAAAACCTCTGATGCCTCCTGGTGGGGTGGAATCTTTCTTATCTACAAATATGTGTACAAATAATTTGAATAATTTATCAAATTATTTAGTTCTGTAGTAAAAAGAGAACATAAACTCTTTATAAGACTAAATTAAAAGGATTTAAAAGTTGCATTTTTTGTCTGAGATATGTGTACCTGTTGCATCTTTTCTTTGATATGTGCTCAGTATGATCCACTTCATGGAAGACTTAACATGTTTTGCTGTTTATGTTCCCTGTTTTCCTTGTCTGAACACAATGACTAATGATCTCTAAGGAAAACTAAATCTTGAAGGAAAGCGAGTACATTTAAAAGGGATATACATACAAAGAGCAGAACATCAGATTTATCACAAGCTCCTAATTATGATGAATGACAATGTTATTAGACTGTGCTTGTCAGCATGAGTTTGCTTGTTATTATAAATTTTTTATGTACTATCAGTTTGGTGAATGATCACCTGGTATTTTCATTGTTTAAAGCATGCCATCAACAAACAGAAACATTTCATTTAGGTTGATGCTTCCAAGAGACAATGAGATAGCCAGATGGCCTGGTGTAAGTCCATGCTCTTATGGTGTTCAGGAGAGTATGTCCTTGGCTTTATTCTTTGAAGGGGATGAAACAAGTTCGAACAAACCAATGGCTTCTTTTTGAAAAGGATTAATTAAACTTGGCCTCCAATTGTGCTGCAGGGGTGGTAGGTTTTAAAGACCATAAAAGTAGATGGTGATGGTAGGCTACAAAGCCTGGGATCTGATGGTTGTGGGTTTATCCTCTGCTGATAGCAATCACAGTTAATGGAGGTTGCAGGCAGCTCAGAGAATATTATGCACAAGAAGGGGAAGAAAGCAGTTAGCTCTGAAGTGTTTGTTCTACAGAACTAATACAAGGGGGAAAAAATACTGGTTTGTGTAAATAAGTTGTATGAGTGGTTTTACCTGCACCATAGTGTCATTTTGGGCAGGTTAGGATGAAAAATAAATAATAATAAAAAACTGAATGAAAACACTCAGAGCTCTGTCTAATGTCGGAACTAGCAACAAACAGACAACTTTTACAGTATTAATCCTTTGACAGGGGACAACTCCAGTTGTTCTACCTCTAATGTTCCTTATTATTCTGCTGTAAGAATGGAAAGCAAAAGACAACTATTTTTGACTTAGTCTATCAAGAACCTGGGCTTGCCCTTGAATTGGTGTCTGCAGTGGTCTCACATTGCAGGAGAAAGTTTTTGTCCAAGTTGATCTTTTGGATTCTTGATGAAAAGAGAAGGCAAAACCCCACTCCAAATCCAGCCAACTTTTCTGAACAGTAAAATGAGAAAAAACCCCCGCTTCAGCCATAAATTCCATCACCAGCCCCAGGTTTGATTAAAGCAATGCACAATAGCATCCCAAATGCACAGCCACTTAACTACCAAAATGAAAATTATCAGAGAGAATAGGGGGGGATTCAGTTAGAGGAAAGGAGGGAAGGATAAAGCAGAGCTTCTGTTATTTGCAGAAGATGCAAAAATCTTTCTATGGAGAACATCAGCGAGCTTGTAGCATGTCTGGGCAACACGCCAAGGAGAATCCAAATCTGTGAGAGTTCAGTGAGTATAGAAAGACAATAAAAAAATAGAGAATGAGGAAACTGTTACAGGAATACAAAGTTTGGAGTTTGTTCTTGATTTCTAGTATTTTTTTTTTTCTCTTCCTTCCCGGTCAGCAAACAGGTTATCCCTGTTTCTGAAGCTGTGGTGGAAAGGTGTAACAGCGCAACCATAAGCACAGCATTTCTTTGACTGTCATATCATAAGAAAATATTTTTCTTTCAAAGAAAAATTACCTTAAACTTTTAATAAGCTTATGGTTGTGAAAATGGGACCACAAGAGAACAATTTGGACTGAAAATTATGAGAAATTTGCCGGGAAGCACAGATAAATCTTATTGCCACTGAAGATGCACTTGATATTGTCAGTCTTGAAATATCTGCACTTGTTTTATATTGAAACAAGCTCTTTTCCTCTCTCACTTTAGCAATGTATTTGTTAATTATTATAGTGAATATTAACTTAGGGTGTTCATTGTCTTCTGTTGTGATTTATTTTTTCTTGTTGCAATTTCATCTGATTATTGCTGCTTCTGTTCTGCTTGCCACGATGCCACATCCTTATTAGCTATCAATATTTATTTCTAAAGTAAAACTGTCAATGGATTTCGTGTACATGTTTTGACCTTATTGAAAAAGTAGTGCCAAATAAAAATGCATTTTTTGTGGGAGAAAACATCAACAGTAAAAACATGGCTAGGATTTTTTTTTTCCCCAAACCCATATTTTTTTCTATTGGGCAAAGCCTATTTATAAAAAGGATTAATGTCTGTTTATGAGCCTACTTCACATAATAATATAATTTTCCAGTACCATAAGCCACATAATATTCCAAATACAAGTATAACCATACCACCAAATAACAAAGGAAAGCAACTCTCCTTTCACAGGAGTTCATATGAGACTGCTCATGAATCCGTATTAGATTTGCTTATAGAAAAAAAACCCAAACAGCTGCACCCGTCCCTGGCCCCTCTAATGAAGCAAACTCTCAAGGCTTAACAGCAACTGGGATTATTGAAGAAGTACCTGACTTTCTATGTCTTATGTTTTCTTTCATAAACATTGAATCTTCCTTTTAAAAATATATTAATTGAGAAAATATTTATTGTTGTCTTGCTAAGGATTTGTTTGACTGCAAGAAGAATTTTGATAAAAATGATAGGATTTTCAGAAAAATGAACCAGAAAAAGCTTATGAAAAAAGTTATTTTTAAAATTATGGAAGCCACTGCTGTATGCACAGCAAAAATCCATGTTTCTCCAGATGTTTTACAAAAAAATCTTTACCAAAATTTACTGTAAGGAATCTTGTTTCTAAAGTAAAAACCATATTTAGAGGCTATATTTATACTGTTGCCTAAAGTGGAGGAAATAACTTTCAAGGCAATATTAGTCTGGGTAAAGTAGGGAGCAGTTCTTTACTGAAAAGCTTTTCAGTTTCACAAGGTATATAGATATGCTCCATCTGGTACCTTTACTGAAAGCCTTCCTATGTACAGAGTATGTAGACATGCACCCAGCATTGGGGTTTTACAATTTTATAACACTATTTAATTACCATAACTAAAGGTAACAACCAACCCAAGAACTGGCCACCCTGGTGCCAACCCCCAGAACCTCCCTCAGGTTTGTCCCTTGGCACTCCCCCCTGAAATTGAGACAGAGGTCTCAAGACCTCTTACTTCTTCACCATCATCTTCATATCATGTCTCTTCTTTGGAGCTTCTCCAAGGTCTCTGGGCATTCTACTGCTTTGACTAAAATGGTGTCTTACCATTTTAGTCCTGGTAGATGTGCCCCAAAAACAATGTTCTGGCTATTACCTCACCCTCGAGACAGAAATTCAGGAATATGGCACAAAGTTAAAAGAGTTAGTTGCTACTTCAAATGTGAGAAACTATACAGCTATATAAAAATCTACAAATACATAAAATCATAAGGCATTATTATAATACCTGGCTATTATTTGTTTTGCAATAAGTTACTTCAGAGGATTTGTTTTCATTTATTATTGTCAAATACAAAACAACGTTTGTACTGATAAGAATGACAAAATACTCTCCAATCCATTTTCAAACTCTAAACCCGACCAATTTAATAAAATATTTTCTTGTCTTGACAAAACTTATTTTTCAGTAGTAAGGAGAAGCTTAAATCAGTAGCTTAAAGGGCAGCTGCTACCTGAAAATATTAAGTAACAAGAGAAAACCACTACGACACAGTCACAGAAAAGAGGACCAAGCAGCAACATGCAGCAGCATGTATGTAAATTGTTTCATTTCTTTCAGGTCCCAAGTATTTCCATTTTTCTCTTTTCCCCACATGGAAATCTGATTTCACCTGAATGCAAATGGTATTACTATTTTTTTGTAATTATTTATTATGATTTATTTTTTGTCTCCTTAAACAACTCTTCTGAACAGAAAAGCCTGGAGACAAGCAGGTGTGGCCACCAGAAGAGATCTAAGATGTTGAGGGGGCCGTGTACATGTGCTAGCAAATTTCTACTAAATCCCCATTGGCCTGCTGCCTTTTTTCAGCCTCATGCCCTAAGCATCCTAAAGACCTTTCTTCATAAGGGGATCAAAATGCTGGATAGACCCAGGAAAACAGCAGAGTTAACTTCTTTTCTTCCTCTGCTCAGCTTAGTTTTCTTTGCCTGTTTAATGCAAGACATCAGTGAAGTAAAATTAAATGGTAAGGCCTATCTAGGCCCTCCAAATGGCTGAAGCCTTGATAAGTCTCTCTCCCACCTTTAAATCATTGATTTTGTGGATAGAAGTGAGAGCTGAGGTTTCTAAGGGATGTCAGGAAAATGTGGATCGTCTTCACAGGCATTTGGGGAGTATCTGTGAAAACTGTGTTTCTGCCTCTGCTTTCTCATAAAAGAGAGTTCTGGTGAGGAGCAGAGGAAAATCACTTTTAAATCAGACCTTGAGAAAGGTGTGGGATTCTGGAAAACTTGCTTGGAGCATATTGTATGTTAGTAACAAAAAAATTTATCCATTGTGCTTACAGTTTTTATTTAATTGTATTTTATGCGGAACTTTAGTCTATACATTTTTTACATCACTGAAAAACTTAATGGCAAAGGAAAAGTCATTAAAATGGAATAAATAAAAGCTATAAATAAAGTATAAGAAGAACAAATCTCTTAAAAAGTAAGTAGAAAATGTAGTAGTAACTGTAAGAAAAAGAGATGGTGAGAGACTGGTTTTCTTGGTGGACAAAAAGCCCCAGGAAACCTCTTCATTGCTGCTGTCATGCCTTGTTGTGCATGGTAGTGAAGATTAATGAAAAATACTCCTTGAAGTGGTCCATTTTTGGTTTATTATTTTTGAAATATTTTCAGTTTTCCTATTGTCATTTCTAAGTAATAACTGCTTACAAGGAACACTTCCCAGCCATAGATCTCAAGGTACTTAAAAGAGGCATTAGTTTTTCCTTCCTATATAAGAACAATCTGAGAATCAGGGAAGTAAAACTTCTCTCCTAAAATGACCTGTGAAGACAGTGCTGGAATCAAGAAGACAATTCAAGCTACATCATCTGGGAAACATATATTTCTATTGAAAAAAACATGGGGAAATGGGACTGAAAGGTAGCCAGTTTTTGTCAGTCTTTCATACAAAACAAAGTGTCCACAATACAGAAAATCAAATATTTTCTGAAGGTCTGGACAGGAAGCACCTTTTCTTTCTGAATTTGTAAAGCATCCAGCTCAGTGGAGTCCTGCTCCACCTGCACAAACTTTTGCTGTGATGGGGACATTTGGGGACCCATTCCAGCAACATTGTCTTCAACACCAATTGTGCTTTTTTGAAGGGTTCAAGCCATTGGCTTACTCTTATTTGAAAGTAATTGTGTATCTAATAGATTAACTTTCAGAAAACCCTGACTGCCATGAAAAATTAAGTAGGTTTTTAGAGGCTGGTGGATGTCTGCCAAAATATTTGGAATCTGTGAGAGTTTTAAATTTTTGTTTGATGTGTCTTTGGCAGATGATAGGCAAGAGTAATGGTTGACTCAGATCCAGCAAAACTTTAAAATTAGAGTAATTGATTTGCTTCAATAATAATAATAAATGAATGCCTTTTTAAAAAGTTCTTGAATACTCAGGATAGCCCATTTTGTTGTGGGTTAATGCTCCCCAAACTATTGTGTGACCAGGGCTGTCAATGCAGAAGATAGGCTGATTAGAGAATTAAACTAGGAAAGGAATTATGTCTAAGAAGTGAGGGATATCTCTAAACTCCTCTATCTATGGTATAAAAGACTAGTACAACATTTGCCATGACAAATATATATGAATTAAGAAAGAAAAGATAAATATTAATAGAGCAGCAGGATAAAAATTGTGACCTTTTCTCACATCAGGCAATAAAATTGATGCCAGAAGACAAAAATAAATGTAAAAGAGATTAAAACAACCTTATAAAAATACAACTAATTGTCTTTATATTCTTTAAATTACAATTGTAATTATAATCAAGACAGAATGAGAGCTTGACTAGAACTAATATCAAATGCCCAGAGTGTACAGATAGAGGATAAAATTTGGAAGTAGCTTTAGAGTGAAAGTGTTTCTGAAAGGAAGGACAGGAAAGATTTGCTCTGTTGCTCAGTTCTAATGGAGTTTGGTTAAAACTCAAGAGTATCAGTTAAGTGGCTGCCTGCTAATGCATAATTTATGGAGGGTAAAAGATCTATGTAGTTAATCGAATTCAGGTTGCAAGGCTTTTGCCATATGACCAATAATTCTTCACAGACCCACTTCAGCTTTCTTCTCCAGAAAGTTACTGCTTCCTCTCCTGCTCAAAAAAGGGCTGGTGTTCCAAGCATGTGTTTCAGCCTCTCTGCATTTCAGGGTGCAGAAGCTGGGGAAAAGGAGGATGGCACTTCTCAGGGGTATGCTAAGGAACCATGGAGAGAAGGGAAGGCCCAGGCTTAGGACCACCCAAGACAGTTTTTTTTGGAACACAGCCTAGTGTGCTAGCTTCACATCCTGTCTTTTGGTAATACAATATCCTCAGCTGAAGGGAAAAAAAGGGTCCCTTTGGACAGGCTCAACCAACCCCATTGGTTTCTTCTTTAGGTTTGCAGTGGGACAAAGGGAAGCCGGTTCCCATTCAGAACTTTATGGTGATGTCCTGAGGAGAACTGAAGGACCCGAGCTGAATAGATTGACTTGAATGAGCTGGAGCTAGATACCATCTTGCATATCTCATGATTTCCTCCTACTGAGAAACTGCTTCAGATCAATCCCTGCCTATAATTGAGCAAGACTACATCTTTGTTCTGGGTAAATACAGAATCTGTAATACGAAGGTATTATGTACTGCAGTTAGGTAAGCATATTAATGATTTTATTTTTCTTTTTTAATTTTTATCTTCCAGTCTGGTATTAGATCTGCAAAGAAAGAAAGGGTACGGTTTATGCTTCTATGTGATTTTTCTTCTTCATTTCCCCTATAAGTCGCCCACACTTTTTTGAGGATATTATGTATTTAATCTTAGAGCCAATAGAAACTTCTTGTATTGCTGAATCATTTCCAGTAATTGAAGAATTGCCTTTAAGTAGCACCACTATTAACAAAGGAGTATATATAATGCACTTAGTAGAAAAACTCCCAATGGGAGCTTGACCAAGTAAGTTCCTGGTTTATTTTTTGTCCTGAATTTAAGTATCTGAAAATTCTGAAATCAGTCCACTGAACCTAAGCAGGGAAGCAAGCACATTTCATTCCCTTCTGTATAATTAGTTTACAGATGTGCAGATTTGAAAACCTGAAAACACCTTGGGTATATAACACAGGTCATCAGGTTTCACAAAGCTGTTGGTGCATGGAAGTTGTACTTAGGTGGAAGGGCATACATAGTGATATAAAGCCATCAAATAACATAAAATTCCCTGGTGACTTGATCCTTACTGACTAGATATTCATTGACCTATTTCAAGGCTGAAGCTTGTTCATTTTACTTTGCAGCCATGAAGCCTTGCAATATTTATAAAATACTTAAAAATGTGTCAATATCCTTTACCCTGGAATATATATTACACTTCTGGCAGCCTTTTATATGAAAAGATTTAACTCCTGAGTTAGTGAGTTTTATTATCCTCGTGACTAATTTTGACAAGTAGATTGTTCTTTAGTGGGCTGGCCTGTATCTTTTTTTGTTTTCATAGTCAGGCTAAAAATTACACAAAGATGTTTTGAATGTGCCTGAAGATCTGCTCATTACTTTTTAATCTAGACCTATGAACATTTGTCCTTAGCATTAGACATTTGGCTATTAATCCTCAAAGCTGCAAGCTAGTGTATGTTTGTTTTAGTATAAACTTCAAATCCTTGAAAACCTAGAAAAGGTTGATGGTAATTTTTATCAATAATGGTATATAGGTAGTATTATTGAATTTCTAATAGAAATTTATTATTCCTAGAAATTTAGCCAAACACAACACACCAAACCATTAAATTATCCAAAAAGAATTTTTAAAAAGTTCAGAAATTTAGTGAGCTTTACCTGACACAACTGTTTCCCTCTTATCTGTTTTTCAAGACCAATCTTAAGTTCTACACATATTAAATTTACAAAAAAGCTTTGTGGAGAAACACAGCTATTTATTTAGAGCAAAACCACACCTATTATTCATTCCATGTTCAGTTCCAAAAGGAACAGTACCATTCCCATCACTAGATAGCATCAGCAATCTCAACACATGTTTTAATGAGAGTAACTTCCAATTTTCAATTGCACCAGAAGATGGCAATAGTAATTTCTAGTAATCAATAGCAATAATAATCTCACTGAATCAGTAGAAGTTCATGAGGAAAGGGACTTGAAAGATGCTTTCATACTCTTTAGGTTACCTTGCATTTCTACTCTTCAGCTTCAATCAAAATTTGAGATATACAGAGTTAAAATTATGGGTTAAGTATAGCTATTCAAGACCATTTGGATTTATTATATTTTTAGAACTACAGTGATACTACAGGATACTCTGCTTCCATCACTGGTTTGTCAACTTGTTATGACCTGCCCTTGAAGGTGGGGTAACTGAGATTCTTCTTAATGGACCCCTTTGGGGCAGATTAGAGTGAAATGACACTGAATGCTCAGTGTTTACACACACATACATATAGTAGGATTATTTTAGAACAATTTCATTACAATGGAAATGAGATATGTAGCCATCTTGGTTATTATCTATAGAAATATAGAGTATAGAGATATCAATTAAGAAAATATATAAAGAACAGAAAGAAAGAGAAAGAAAGGATAAGAAAGTGGAAAGATCTGTCCATGAGACTTGACTGTTGCAATTTAGGTGTCCACTGGTTGAAGTGATGGTCACAGTCTTGACCAATAGGGGGCGAGTGAAGCCTACATAGCACAAGGTTCAATGGGTTAACATATGCTCAGGTTCAGGTGGGAACACCCAGGTACCTCCCTTGGTGGGGGGAATAGTACACTGTCTGTTGCAACACTTTAGATCATGCTCAGTCCTCTGGTGGAAGGCCCCAGAGATGAGTCCACGAGTGTCTTGGGGTCTTTAACAGTTTATGGTCCCTTGTAAGACATAAACACTGTTTTTCATGTCAGTGTGGCTGAGCTGGTTATGTCCCATCAGAAGGGATGAATTCCTTCAGGCCTTCGTGTGAATGTTGCAATATCTTCCCCAGAGAGGAGTTTTAAACCTTAGCCACTTGTGTAAGGGAGGACATTGGCATCATAAAAAGAATTATCCCACCTCACAGGATCTGTTTCTTATTGGTCTTCTCCCTTATGTGGTTCAAACCCCAGTGTGCTGCTAAACAAAGGATGGTTTGTCATGGTTATTCTCGTAGTGGGTTTGCAACCCCTTTGCTGGGCTGTTCTTATGCTGATCAGAGGTTTCTCTACCTCCCCTTTGATTGGGGGGTACAAACCTGGCCACAGCAAAGTAACCCTGCTTTTGCAAATGGCCAATTGTTTGAGTCATTGACCTTGAACATTTCAGTCTCCCACACAACTGTATAACTTTGCTTTTATTTTATTCTTCCTTATTTCAAGGAAAGTCATAAAACCAAGATTTACTTTAAGGCAAATGTGGAAATCCACCTGAGAGTATGCAGTTACTAGAGCATTTAAAACCACAGCAAATTTCAACCATTTTGCTAGTCCATCTCAAGCTTTTCTGTCTAGTTCTTAGTGGACTATACTGTGTCCTGCAGTGACTTACAGTCCTGATACACAAGATGTAAGTCTTTTGCTCCCCTAAATTATCATTGCTGGGATTATTGTTGGCTTGCTAACTGCCAACATCACTAAAACTTTTGGCTTTGTTGTTAATTTCTTAATCTGGCATGCTGAGCAATCATAAAGTGCTGAGCACATCTTTTAGCAATGTGTGAATATTAATTTAATCAAAACCATAACTCAGAGTGTCTTTCAACATTAAAAAGTGTTTGGCAGCAATATTAGGTTAAAATATTTCATCCCCACTGATTGTTCCTGCCCAAAGCAATACTGCAAAGTGAATTGAACTGGGATCCAGCTAAAATGTTCTCTTCTTAAGGAAAAAAATGACAAGTGTGTCATTTGATAGCTGAATCCGTTCTCTGCTGTGGTTCAGGGCTGCCCACAGAGGTGGTTGTTTCTCTCATGCAGGAACAAGAACTGTACAGCATAACATTCTATGTAAATAGAAATGAGATATGTGGTTCTGCAGACTTGTGACTCCATCTGCGCTGAGGCAGCTCATGCTGAGCTCCATCACTGTTGTTCTGATGCCTCTTTGACCCCCAAGTCCAAAAAGGCATTTCAGCTGCTGAATCACATCTGCATTAAGGCACCTATCTCAATTCTCCACATTTATTTTCTATTATGGAGATGCCAGTAATGGGATAGGCTTTGTGCAGTATAGCTCAGGCAGGTGAAAGCAGGTTTGTCTTTGCTAAAAGCTGATTCTTTTAGTGTGGCACAGCCAAGCCCATGCTACTGAACACAGCTCTGAGGCAGGGCACAGACACCTGAAATTGGTGCCTTATGTAGTTTCTGGTTGGTTGAAAATGTGTTTAGGACTCCTTCACATCTGCTCGGGTCTGAGGCTGTGTGTGCAGCAAAACCATCATTCAGGTGATGAGCACACTGGCTAGGGCACGGGGTCATTTGGTAAGAAAATACAGACTACAGGAGAGGCAGAAAGGCAAAGTAATGTAAAAGTCAGGCATGAATTTTAAAATTTAATTTAAATTACTTACAGATGTTTTGGGGTAGACTTTTTCTCAATTATTTAACTGATGCTATAAAGCGCATTACTGAGAAGCACCACTTTGATCTGGGTTCTGTATGAATAGTTGGTTTCTTTGCATCAACACTTCCCTAAGCATGCCTGCACATTAGACATTCAAATATGTAAGCTCACAGCAGACCATAAAATAAAGATGTTTTAGAATCTACTGTATCTTTCCACAGGGATTTCACATAATCAAAGTAAAAATACAAGTGCTGACCCAACAATTTGACTTAAGAGTTGGGAAGGGAGAGAGAGAGTAGAGGTATCGGTGTCAGCAGAGGGTTCATAATCTGAATAAACTTTCAAATGGAAACTGAATGGAAAAGCTCTGTACCTTAAGGGCAGAACAGCTTTATTGTATAGAATAGTTTATTTGGTCTGTTATGGCTTTCTCTGCAGAACAAAATTACCAGTGTCTGCTGGCTAAATGGAAAACACTTGGATCATAAAAATATCAAATGAATCTATTTGGCAGCCACTAATAATCTACACATATTTATGTAATTGTTGGGGTTTTTTCTGTTATAGATTGTCTGGAAATACAGCCTAAGGCTTCCTTAGATCACCTGGAAAGAACTAGCATTCAGATCACCTCTGCAAAAATAAATTACTTAGAACAGGTTAATTTTTATTAAGTTCTTTGAAGGTTTTTATTTGCTCCTTCATAATGATTTTTGTATTAGAAATTCTCTACTTATTCATAGCAAACACAGATGTTTACATTACCAGGAAAGCCCTAACATCTGCTTTCCAGTGACCATCAAACTTTAGTGAATCGGTAAATATGGAACAGATTGTGAATTTGTTTTGAATGCTTGGAAGTGGGAGTATTTAATACCTGCCTCAGAGCTTTTGGGTCCCAGGAAAAAAGTAAGCTGCTAATGAATTTCTGATTGTTTAGAAGGCTTAAAAAGCCGAACAACCAAGCCTGCAAATTTGGGATTTCCCAACTGCTTAAAATGAAACTTTGTATGGCTTCTATATAAAGGGGAAATACAACTAATTGTTTCTGCTAACAGAGTCAGAGGAAGCCTCTTCTGTAAGGTGATAGATGTGAATCTTTCTTGCACAGGTTGTGTGCCCTAAGAAGAAACTACATCTTTGCTGCAATTTATCTTTAATCTCTTTTGCTTAGTCCTATAGTTCTCTAACAGGTACAAAACTGTTATGTGACTTACAGATATGATCTTGCCTTTTGTCTAGACAAAATAATAAGCCCAACACAGCAGAATCATGTTAGGAACCCACTGATTTTATTAAGGTCAGTGACAATATTGCTCTAAATTTAAGTGAAACTAGTTTTGTTTTCTGCACAGACTTGTTTCATTTGATTTAAAAACTTCAAATGATTAATATATCTACAGAAATAATTTGCCATTTTTTCTACTATGAGATTTTCTAGCCACTTGGAGTACTTTCCATAGAAATTGTTTCAGTGGTTGCAAGTAATCATGTTCATCATTTTTAATCTGATGCTGTTTCTATAACCCTTATCTTCTCCACAAGAATTTGCTCTTTCATTATGTAAATTTTATAATTAGAGGACATGTGCTAGAAAGCTCTAGAGTGATGGGATATCTACATTAATTTTGGGATATGGAGAGATTTATCCTTAAAGAAGATATGAGCATCAGACTCTCATGTGATTTGAAATCCCAGTTCTATGTCAAGATGTGCACTGATGCTTGCACAACTTCATACAGGCCACTTAGGAAAGTTGCTTGCAATGCACTGTCAAATTTTGAAATGATACTTTTGATTAAGTGCCAAGTAGATTCTAGAAACAGCATCTTGAGATCTGTCTTTATACAGTTAATGTGTATTGTCCACTTCTGCTCACTAGTGTTATTTTTACAGAATAACTACTTACTTTAGATCTCCAAGATTGCTCATTTTGTTATGAGGCTTAGAAAGAAACTTCTCATTTGCATTGATCAAGAAGATGATGGTAGAGAAGCCAGGTAGCACCTGGCTTCATATACCCTAATAAAATTATAATAACTCATAATAATTATGAAGACTTTGATGCTTTTGTCTTTTTGATTAGAAAACTTTATGAGGACAGGACATTTTAATTTTTAGTTTGTAAGTGCAGTTGGGGAGGTCTTCTGGGGGATTAGTAAGATAGAGATCAAAAGTGTGTTCTGTCACTTAAAGTGGGGCCATATGATGCATCTGAAAGGCAATCAAACCCGCTCTATCTGGTGTCCTCTGAAAGACACAGGATCCCTTCAGAGCTGTGCCTCTTTAGAGAGAAAATGATTCTCCCTGGCTCTTGCATGCTTTGTTCTGGCTTTTGTGATCTTCATTCTCTGTGTTCCCTGAAAAATATCTCAGTTTCTGTGATTTATAGATCAAAATACATTCTCTGATGTAGCTGGAGCTTGATCCCTTAACTGCTTTGAAAACTTGATTCAAGGCTTTCAGCTGGTGTAAGAACGTGACTGAATGCCAGTTGAAGTTTTTCAGCATAAGTTTCATGTTCCTACTCAACCCAGAGACCTAGAAGAAGGAGGGCAATCACATAGTCACCATCAGGATCTGTAAGTGATTTTGATTTTTGGACTTACCCATGAGTTACAAAAATAGAGCGTAGGATTACAAAGATATGTGTCAGTTTAGCTGTGACTTCATGCAGGACAAACACATTTCTGAAAAGGTATGGGTGGTGAAAGATATTTTTTGAGAACTTTACCATTCGAAGTATAACTTTGCATCACTTTAAGGGCAGATTTTTCTCGTAGTGGAGGAAAAGATGTACATCTGTTTGAAAATTTTGGGCTATGCAGCATGGTTTTGATCCTTACTTAATTCTGTGTGTTGTTCTTTCCTTCATTCACAAGTTGTCTTCCAATTTACAGAAGGTTTAATGATTGCCTCATCTGAAAATAGATGGTATACAGCAGTTCATTACTGGAACACTGCTGACAGCTAAACCAGCCTGTCTCACGTCCTTTTCTCTGCCATGGGTTCACAAAGAGGAGGCTGAATAATGCAATAACTTCCTGCTGAGAAGCTGCTTCTGATTTGCTGTTTTCCTTTTGATGGAAATTTTGCTATCCAAGATTTTTTTTTTTTTCTCCTCTAATCATCTATAATAACGTTTCTACAAGTAAAAACAAAAACATTTGTTTGGTTGTAACCCATGCAATTGTGGTTCAGTTTCATTAGCAGAACCCGCCTATTTCCTGAAAGAGTTTAATATTTGGACATGAATGCTAATGTGATATCCAGAGATATTTTTTCACATTTATTCTATAATTGACTTCAGTGCACAACAAAAGTTCTGATACCTTAAAATGCACTAATATCAGTGCAGTTAAGCTTAATTTTCTATTCGCTCCCTCCCATTCCAATTACAGTTGAAAACTGGAAAAGGATAAAGTGGGGCAATTGCATTTTGTAGAAAATTACCTTGCTGATTCCGTATTTACAGCCCTTATTAACCTGACAGGGAGGAGTGGAATAGCCAGCAAATCAAGAATGGGGTTGAAAATGTCAAAGTTGTGGAGCGTAGTACCATAATTACCAAAGTACATCAGGTATTATTAGAATTTTGATAGTTTCCTCTTATGACAAGTACAGTAATGAGAACAGAAAATATACAAAATTAATTTATTTTCATGCCAAAAATAATAATGAGGTGAGATGATTACATCCAATTCGCAATCTCAAAGTTGTCATTTCCTAGTGGACTGGACCAGTAATCTTAGTAGCTTAATTAAATCAGTAATACTAATTCCTCCTCCCTTCCCCCATCTGCTCAGAAGAGGGAAAATTTAATGGAAAAGCAAGAGGTTTTCCGCAATAAAAGTTATCTTCAGGTTTGCACTCAAAACAGTGATTAAGCAATTTATTGTATATTTTTATCTATACTCTTGAACACTGCTGTTCCAGAGCTTGTGAGTTAATCTTTGGAAGAGACCTCAAGAATTGTTATACACCCTTCTAAAGGTGCATCACTTACGCTGCATGGAAAAATTTTATAACTGCATGGTTTCTGTAAAAAATATACGTATGTTTTATTTTCCTAGAATAATAGTAGAAAAGTCTTCCTGTATGTAAATATTTGAGAATGTGATCAATTAATACCATTTGGCCTTAACATCTACTCGTATTTGTTATGGATTTAAAATCTTGGAATTTTTCTTTCAGCTACCAACCCTGCACCTCAGAGAGATCACCTCCTCTCTCCTTTACAAACATGGAACCAGGAAAGAGACTGCCTGCCCCATGGAAAAGAGTTCCACCTGGTCCCCTCATGAACTGCTAACAATGGATATTTGCAGTAGCTGCCTGGGGCACACCTGATTCCTCAGGCTACAAACTAGGTGTTTGGGGACTTCTGTGAGATAAGAAAGGTTTCCTGTCTTCACACCAATGACTCAGGTGTTATAACACCCCTCTGGAGAGCCATCAGCACCTTCACACCCAGCCTGAGGGGTCATGTCTGCTAATGGGCCATCAGGGTTTCCAAAAACATGTCAGAGTGTAAATCACCCATTGGGAAACTCCCCACCCCAGGGGAGGTACTGGGCACTCCCACCTGAGCCTAAGCATGTATAAAGTGGGGTTTTGGGACTAGGGATTGCTGATCAGATCCAGAGGAGGATCAGAGCCTCAGCAGGATTGTGACCGCCACTCTTGACCGGACTGCGACCATCATGCTCATCAACAGGTTTCTTCTTTCCTCTTACTTTGGGCCAGGTGGTGCTCAGCACAGGGGCTGACGATTGCCATTCTGTTCATGCCCCAGGGTGTTGGGTTACACACTTGTTTTATTTTGTGGGTTAAATGGACTTTTTCCTCTGTATTCTTGTACTGATTGTGATCTTTTTACTAAATTGTAATTCTGACTTGTAATCTGTTTGTGAGTTGGATTCATTCCTCCTGCCGGTTTATCTTTAAACCAGCACAATATTGCAAACTGATTGGCACAGCATAATTAAAAGGTTAATAAAGTAACTGGCATGCACTTAAAAATCACATTCAACAACCCTACACAATCCTCCAAAAATTAGGAGCACCTGTATTTGATTACATTTCTACCCTGGAATGTTCTGTAAAACTGAAGTATCTATTTATTTTATGCTGCCACTAACCATTAATTACAATTTAGGCCATCTCAGTGCTTTGGGCTTACCATTCAGTGGTATTTTCTTAAAGGAAGGACAAAGGACATGGGCAATTGAGAGCTGATCCAGCTTTCTTATCAAATCCTGTAAAATGGCTGCAGCAAATTTGTCTGTCTTTCTTGATTCTTCCTTTATTTCTCTGCCATCCCTTTTATTCTTTCTCAGGAACAAGGGCTACAAGAGAAACCAATTTAATTCTATCTCAGATTTTCTGAAACCTGTATGAAGCTATGTTCTTACAGGTTAGCTCTGTTAGCATCATCCCCATCTGATTCTTGCTCATCAATTTAATATTTTTTTTTCACTAAGGTCTTCTGATTAACATCAGCTTCCAAGTGTAAAAACTAATTTGCAAAGTCTCTTAAGTTTTCTATTAGCTATTTAAATATCACAATTATTAGATAGATTCTTGTATCTGGGTTTTTTTCTCTTAAATTCAGTACCTCTTAGAAGCTGGAGAATGGGTTAATAGAAACAACCTTAAAAGACTAAGGTGCTCGGTCATGCTGCTAAAGTAGTAGGTGGCAAAAAATACTTGATCTAATTGATATCATCATCTGCTGTGGATATTTCTAATGAGAATTTTTACCAGCTCGTTCCAGTGCTATTAGAAACATAGCACGAAATCCAGAAGAAAATATATAGACTTATTACTGAGAAAATGTGCAAAAATGACACTGATGCTGGCTGAACAGTAAATAATTATGAAAATAGTTCATATACATAGACTGGTCTAATTTGCTTTTTATGGTGTTTCTTTTTGAAAAAGATGCTCTTTTTTTTTTTTTTTTTTTTTTTTTTTTTCTTCTTTGAAAAAACCAAAATCCATTTTTTANTTTTTTTTCCCCTTGTGAAATAGCCAAATGCAAGTTTGCAAGGTTGAGGACAATGTAGGGCACGCTTGCAAGGTGTGAGATGATATCCTAGAAACACACCACTCAAAGAAGGACCTGAGGTCACAACCAAGATAATAGTCAATGGTGTGCAAGCTGCCAGAGTTGTGTAGTATCTATGGGAAGATATGTGAACCTTGAGTAGAGAATATCTACTAAGAATAAAACTACAACAAAAATGTTGAGGGTCTTTCCAGCCAAAATTATCAGAACATCAGTAGTCACATCGTTGGCATCCAGCTGCCAAAGCCACCCAGCAAAACAAACAAATCAGATCCCTGAGAAATTCTAACTGGTTGTGCAAGGGAAGATGACTTTACAAAACAAGATCTCTCCATCTAGTTGTTTCTTCTTGTGAATATCCTTCCTTGAATGCTGAGGGAGAAAGGAAAAAGTTATTGATGGTGGGTAGTTGCAGTTGCTGTGCATCCTGGGAAAGATGCTGGCAGGTTACCCCAGAGCCAGGGAAGGTGCACCCACCTCTGTCATCCCTGCCAGGGGCAGATGTGGCTTCTGTGCTCTGTGAGGAACAATGGGCTTGAGTTTCACGTGGCTTTGGCTGTGACAGTGCCACGGTTTAACCCCAGCCAGCAACTGAGTACCACACAGCCACTCACTTACTCCCCCACCAGCCCTGGCGGGATGGAAGAAGAATCAGAAAAAAAGTAGAACTAATGGGTTGAGATAATAGTTTAATTGAAACAATGCAAAATATAATAATAATAATGCAAATAATAATTATATTAATAATCAGGTGCTATTAGCTTTGTAAAACTTGACTGCCCAGCAAACTTCCCTGCTCCCAACTGAATGCCTGTGAAGTTTGGTGTTTCAGCCCTACCTCCCCCTTACCCACATGCAACATCTTTCACCCCTTAGTTGCTGTCACTGTAGGTGTTTTGATCCTTGCTCCATCATCTCTCCTGTGCAGTGATTTTTCACGCCACTCTTGAATTTTCCATGTCTGTTATGTTCACCAAACCTGAGATTGGGGTAGTCACTGGGCTGCTCATCTGCCTACAACCCCAACAGGTTAAAAGATCACACTGTTTCAGAAATACTGCAGTTATTTAAGGCCTGGCTGCCTTAAGAATTTGTTCTCATTTATAGAAACCTGCAGCCATTTCTCCCCTTTAATTGCTGTTAAAGTGCCTCCTCTAACATTGCATGTTTTGGACCCAGAGATTTTCATCTGACATGCTACTTGCCATTTGCAAAAGCTCTACAGTAATTTCTANTGCCAACTTCGTCCGGGCTTGCCCCGGCCAAGGCTTAGAGTGTCCCAGGGCTAAAGGGGGTGGGGCCAGTTCCGCGCACGCTGAGCTCCACGTAATAAATCCATTCGCGCAGGCATAAAAAGCATCGTCGTTCGCGACGGCTAGCCACACAGTAATTTCTAAGTATTAGGTATAGCCTGAATTCTTTTGTGAAATGCAGTGTTGGAGTTGGGGCTTTACCGTTTAATTTTTTTATAACTTGATGTGATCACATAAATAAATACAACAGAGGTTGTGAGAGTACACCAGGATTTTAATGAAAAAACAAGTCAAGCTTTCACTTATCTATTAACTTTCTATTTTCCCGGAAGAAATTGTTTCTGTCAATATTTTATTATGACAAGGATGAATGGGAAAGGGAGGTGAAGTTAATCTAAGCAGATGGTTGTCAAAAACTGCACATGGAAATGGAGAATATAGAAATAAATATGAGGAGAGTTACCCCCATTTTGTTTTCATGTCACAAATGGTGAATAAAAGATACATTATAGACAACTGGAAAATGGTAAAAACTAAGTAAAGCAGGAAAAGAAAAAGAACAAAGGTAAAGTTGATGAAAAGTATTTTGCAATTTTGTGTGGTTACTCTTAGACCTTTAATAGTCAATGAATGTTGATAGGACTGAAAATAATAAAAGCAATTGGAATAATAAAAACTAAATTTGCAGACTGATAATCTCATCTGTGAGATACTGCAAGGAAAATTAATTTTGACAAAAGGAAAATAATGTCTTTTGTAGTGTTTCTTGGTTTCAGACACATCAAGTATGTCTCTTGAATGCAAGGGCAATCTAAGTAAACTTGTCAGATAAGCTGCTATCAGTCTTGCATCTGACTGTGAGTGAAAAACCTAAATGTTTACTTTAAATTTTCTTTCCATTAGAGACTTCTTGTTAGTCCACTCCCTGATTCTTGCTTTGTGTTGGAGAATTATAGATTGGAACAGTCTTTTTGTACTTAAAGGCATTTCTAGATAAGAGACGTGGAGTGATTATTTGGTATGTAATTAAAAGTACACAGGTTCCACAGAAAATTGAACTACTGGACAAGTATGTATCTACCAGTCTTCTAAAAACAGTGTTTGACTGCTTTCAGTCTTCATCTGTACAAATATTGCATATGTACAAATGTGCATATATTGTATTTCAGTGATCATACTAGGGAGACCAATCCCTTAATGGATTTTTTTACAGATTAGGACTAGACCAGTGACTCTTGGTGTCACTGCAGAATGTGTTTGTGTGTTCAGGTTAAGATGTTACTTAACCTCACACTGTGCAGAATTTATTGTACTGACATATAGAATAAAGAGGGGTTGCAAAATGTATTTTAAGTGCCTTTGAACTGTGTTAAATTGAGGGTCTTCATTGACTGCAATTATATATATACTATATATATTGCATTATTGTGTTTTACGTGGTATATTTAAAACACACATCATTACTACAGTAATGATGATCATTCTAAAGTATGATCATTCTTTAAAAAATGAAGGAAAATAAGGGGGGCTTTTTTCCTGCATCATTTGTATCTGAATTTTGAAGGGTGGCATTTCCTCATTCCTTCTGAAAAACTAGTCTCAATTACTAAAGCTTACTATTCAAAAAGTAGAGAGGCATATCTTTTGTATAAAAAAGTGTTACTGTTCTAAACTCAGAGGTTAATTTGACTACTGAAAATGCATACGATGCTTTGACAGCTTAACAAGTACTTTGAGCCCTTGTAAACTCATTTATACTAGCAAGGATAAAAATTACAAGGGTTACTAATCTTCATGCTGAAATCATTAGGATAATTACCACCAACTGTTTTATTATCCAAGCATATTAAGGGAAATGTAGTTGCATCCTGGAGCAATGAGTAAAAACTGAGTAGGTATGTACCAATCTGTGCTTTAAATGACATGTTGAAAAATACAGACTGAAACTGGTGCATGTGCCTTGTAGCATTACATAACTTTCCCGCTGGTAAACTTTAAAAGTATATAAATCAAGTGGAATATTCTCTCTGCAAGCAGTTCCATTATTTCTCACAATATAACCACATCAGAGCTCCTTTTCTGGTATTTTCTACTCATTACAGTGCTCCTTCTGATTTGGTTTTCATTTGTTCCTTGCATCAGATAGGCATATTATGTGTGGTTAATTTTTTAAGTCAAAACCCCACAGTCTCAAAATCTATTTGTAACACTTCTAAAAAACTTGTTTGTTATTTGAATCTTCCAAAGAAAATGGATAAATCTTAGAAGACTCTCTTTTTTAATCAATGCTGCAAGTAGGGTTTTGATTTCCTTCCTTTTGTGTTCAACACTAAAAATATTTCCTGTTCTCTCAATAGGAAAATGTACATGCCTCCACAGAGCCTTCTTAGCCTGTTGTAAAGCTCTGAAAAGGTACAAAAATTATTCTGAAGGAACAAGTACTTAGTGCTATCATTTGCACCAAATCTATGCCATCACCTTTCCCAGCACTGTTTGAGTAAATAGGTTCACAACTACATATAAATAATTTCCTGATCTTTTTCTATTATAGCAAATAACAAAAAAAGACTCCTGAATTTTCAAAAACGCACTTTAAATATTTTTACAGTGCCAAGAAGGCCTTCAGTGAATAAAATAAGTATTTGTTTCAGTAATGGATAAAAGTTGTCAATAAGCAATATTTTTTAATTGTTACAATATTTCAATATTTTGTATGTTAAAAGCAAGATGGTGATGGAGCAGCCATGATGTAACCTTTTCAGTTTTTTTCTCTGAAAACTCATCTGGGAATCTATGCAATAGGTACAAGCCATGAAAACCAGACTATGTTAAGTGAGTATCATGAGGAAATAAACCAGAAAACGGGGCTAATATGTGAGCTGTTTATATTCAATAAGTGCCTGTTGAGTGTTGGGCCTTTTATTCAGGCTGTGTACATTCTGCGTAGATTAGAGGACAGGTTAGAGGAGAGTAGCAGACAGCAAATAACAAAGAAGATTTTAAACTGTTTAGAATAATTGAAAAAGGGGCGATTTTACTTGTCTGTTCATGTTGTCTGACTACAGAAAATTACTTCCCAAAGTAGAAGGATGTATTGCACAAATGAACAGCAAACCTGTGATTTTACCTGCCCAGCACTTCTCCTTTCAGGCCCATGCCTCAGATGCTTTAGCTTCTCACCAGTGAATCACTAAAATGAAAGGCAAATGATTTATGGGAAACAATGACCCAAATAAATATAAATAAAATACATGCTTCCTGGAGGTTTTTCTTGGTTTGGATGAGTCAAAGCCACACTTATACACAAGACCCAAATTTCATCTTTCCTAGCCTGCCCTCAGGTGGCTACTACGATAGTGATTTCTTCCCAGGGTGGTTGGTGTGTTGCTGCTTTACAACACATGGAAGAGACCTTTAGATCTGTGGGCCTGAATGAGATACACACTTCTTTTAATGGCTATGTGTTGTGGCAAAATAGAAATACAGAACATATCACTGTGCATCTCTAACAGCCGAGGCAGTTCAAGTCAGTTGCCCACATACGTGCATACACCAATACATTCTTGTAATGCAGATATTTTCAAGAGGACTGTATTATAACCAGAATTTTATTGAGTTCCTCTCCTCCCCCCCTACATTTCCTCTGTATGTCAGAAGAAATCCTTCTCATGGAAAGCCCCATTATATATTAAAGGCTCCCTCAGCCCATGAAGCTGTAAAAACCTGGATGATTATGGCAGTGAACAACGTCTTCTGTACGCACTGTCATACCCTTAACCAGTGTAAATTGACTTAACGTCATTGACTTTAATGGCCCTATATTTGCAAAACACTTATGTCAACTGTGAATCCTAACCACTGTATTAAATCCATTACAATGTGAGCTAACTATCCAGGGACTGTATTTACACTTTAGATGATCCTGTGTAAATACATAAAGAAAACATTTCCAGGAAGCTCCCCATTTAACCATTTAAAGAGGTCCAATTACTCTGTATTTCATTAGAATTACCTACTCAAAGAATTAAGGAGAGGAAAATAAACAGTCCTGAAGGCTCATGTTTGTGATGGGTCCCTCAGAGTCACAGAAGATCCCTTGAGGTCCTGCCTCATTGTGAAGATTTTTTTTGCCTTAATGAACAGAATTCAAGCTTTCACTCACACTGAAGAAAAAACACATGATGGTATCACAAATATATAATATTATGAAGCTCAAACAGATAGTCAAAACAATGAGTCCCTGCAGTTTCAGAGAGGAACACAGGAAAAAAAAAAAAAAAAAGGTGAGTTTTTTTGGATATGGCACCTTTCTTGTTTTTATTTCAGCTTTTTGTTTGTAAGGCATGTGTAGAAGCCTAGTGCGTTAGTCCAGTGTAGGGAAAGAACATGTAGTTACAGAAATGTCTGACAGATGGGAAGTGCCCGGGGGATCTGAGGTCAGAGGATAACTGATTGCTCATACATTATCTAGGAAAATAAATAAATAACTGACATCTTAGTCTCTACAAAATCAGTGAAATGCACATAACTTGACTGTTTTGGACAGTATATGGATTCCCAAGCACAACTGTTCAGATTTTAGAGATGGTGTTGAATGATCCTTCTATTAGAAAATAAGATAGTGAATGCTGCCTAGTTTTAACTATTGCTTACAAGTTGGAAATTATAAGAAAATAAAAGCAGTATAGATTTTTACAGTAATGATACACTAAATTTCTGGAAAGAATGATGATCCTTTTGAATTACAGAACAATTTGGAAATATGACTGTTTGGAAATTTCTTATTTCTTACAGAATACCTATGAAATTTTGGCAAAAAAATGCTTCACAAGGTATCACTCTAGCCAAATGGATAATGGAAAAAAAAAATGTATGCAATCCAGATGACCATTTCAGATCTTTAGAACAATTGAAAGCTGTACTGCAAGTCATACTCAACATTGCAAAAGCTGGGCTGTGACTTGGGGCTTCCAAGAGCAACTGACAATCATAGGTGAAGAACAAAATTTTGACAGAAAGTAGTCAAATCAAATTGAAAGTTCAGCTATTTCTCTGCTTTCTTTTTCAGTTTTCTTTGGATTTTCTCCTCCAGTGACTCTCTCTAAACATGGGCGATGACACCTGTGTGTGCAAACACTCTGCACAACATCTGTAAGTGGAGGAGAAGGGAAGGGGTTGGGTTCCACACGAGCCCTTGGGCAGTGTTTTGTCACTCTTGTCAGAAGATGTTAAAAGATGGTATGGGAAGTAGTTCCCACTTGGCAGCATAAGAAGAAAAGGTCTGTGTTTGCTGCATATGAAAATAGCTTCTGCCTACTTTCTAGTTGCAGACCCAGCCTTTCCTTCAAAAGCTGCCTGCTAGATCTCTAGTCATGCTAGCACCACTGACTGAATGAGGGGTTGGTGTTGCAAGGTAAAGCTGTAATATGTTATGCATTTTATTTTTTCCACCTAACATCTGACAGCCATGAGATATGGATGTTAGAGAACAAATTTACCAGATTTCACTACACCTGTGAGTAGTTCACCCACGATTTCTGTAGCCTGGTGGGACTTGTAAGCACTCAGCTGGGTTGAACATTTAATGAAAAATAGAGCATTTGACTCCCTAAATCCTAACTGTCCTTATCATGCTGTGTTGAATACAAAACTAGGACAGAACTCAATTTTTCAATCAGAATCCTAACTGAGTTTGCATGTACAGGAAGGACATTACCTTCACACTGGAACGTGAGTTTATGCTCACAATTTACCTTACACTGAGACATTGGTAGTACTGAATGTGTTACTGATGGTCAACAACAAAATAACTAATGCTATTTGCTTGCTGAAGACTAGTGTCAGACATCTGTGGCTGTTTTTAGTTCAGATCTTCTAGGAAGTCAGTGTGCTGGGACCATGCAACAGCCTGCATACAATTCAGAGATGAAATATAATCTCTGCTTCCCTCCCGTGTCCACAAATATTTTGCCCTGAAAACTCCTGCTGGGGTGACTCATCTGTATCAGAGAATACAAGAGCAATTCAGTTGCAATGCCCACAGGTTTTTTCCTTAAGTGTGTGTCATATGATTTTTGTCCTTGAAATCTGTGGAAAGAAAAAAATTGCTGACCCAGTTCGCATCGTGCAAATGTCTCAGTATCCTGTTGCCCGTGACTCAGAAGCAGACTTTTTATTGAAGACAAGCTACCAGTAACTGCAGGTTGTAATTATTTATGTAATTCTAGTGGCTTATGGGAAAACTCGGTGAATAACAATTTAAGTATGTTGTGGACAAGTTTATTTATATAAATGCAATACTATTGCATGCTAAATAGCTGGGTAATGGCATTACCAGCGTTTATAAAGAAGTTACTCTGCTCCATTTGAAAGTGTGGACCTTATCCATGCAGCACTATCCACAGAGAGCTTTACGAGAAAAGAACTAAACTCTCATATTCTTCTCCATTATAACTCCAGCTGTCCATTTAAAAGGAAATACAGGCTTCATGCATGCTGTCAAATGATTTAGCCTGAAAATCTTCAGGGTACATTGAGCTGTAAAGCTTTTAAGATACTCTCAACTGTATATGTAATAATGACTGTGCAGATATAATACTAGAAAATACAATGAAAAAATTCATAGTAATTCCATATGTAAAGAGTCATCAAGAAAGCAAGTAGTTCTATCAATGTCAGTGTGACTTTTCATGTAAAAAGGTAAAACTAAGTCTTCAGTATTTTTACCCTTTTTCAGAGGTACATTCAACAAGTTGTTGATAAATGTTCTGGAAAAATGAAATGTATTTCTAGGCTAAAATCTAGTATGATCTGTAATTCAAGGTGTCTCACAGATAATTTGACAGACGGCTGTGACACCATTGCTAACATGTAGGTCTTAAAATTAAAAACATGGGAAAAAAAGGAAGGAATTATAACTTAATAGTTTGTGGTTCATACTATCAGTTACCAAAACATGAGAGCTTAATACAGCCTGCTTCACCAAATGAGCAATTCTTTTTAGAAGAGCAGAAATTACATAAAGGATGATTTCTCATCAGTAACAAAATACTTCAGCTTTATTAAAATTATTACAATGTGAAAATTACATTTTACCAATTTTATTACTTTTCTAAATCCAAGTTAAGAAGTTGATTCTGCCCAAGTTTCTTAAATGATGAAATGATCTCTGGGATTTTAAACTGTTTCTTTACCTGATGTTGCAAATACACATTTCATTGTCAAGTATAACAAAGAGCAAAAGTTGTATATAATCTAGCTTATTCTGAGCAGAATCCAGCATGAAGGTGGTTTTATCTTTAAAAGAGGGGGTGGGGGAGGAAGAAACAACAATTAAATGATGCCTTCACTTTACTAGGCTGATTAGAAGCAATTCAAGTGCTTCAAGTGATGTAAAGTTTTAAATCTATTGATTAAATTTGCATCTCTTAATTTAGAAATGATCATTCATGTGGAGTGCAGCCTAAACAGCAGAATCTTTCACTACTTAAGTATTGATTTTTAATATGTTAAATGTACTAATTAAAACGAATATTTTGTAGATTGCATTTTAAATATTAATATTTGCTCAAATTTTAACTGCTGACATCAATGATATTTTGTGGAATTGTACATGTTACTCTAGTGGACAAAGGAAGAAAGCAAGCAGAATTAACTGCTTTCAATCCAGAAGAACTTGAAGACTGTGTCACGTAATATAGAAATGCAGAAAAGTTCCAATTTTAGTCGAATGCAATGTTTCTGGCACTGCACGGTACTGACTGCATCCAGTCTTGATTAGTTCACTCCACAGGAGAAAGCCATGAATAAATGGGTTGGCTAAACTGGCTTTGGACAATCATGTCCCTTAGAGTTACAGTCTGACAGAGTTGTGTTATATGATCACCAGTTTTTGTACTGGTTTCTTTCTCAGTGACACCTCTTTGGAGATTCTTCCTGGCAATTTTGAACCATTTCACCATTAGAGAACTGTTCTACATCAGTTAAACTTGATGACTTAGATCTCGTTTTCTCAGGACGAAGATAATATGGTAAAGTTTGAGTTACACTGACCTTCTTCACAGACCTTTCAAAGGTTTTGAGATTTGCCTTTTGAAGTACAATTTAACCTCTCCTTAGAACCAGAGAGTTGAAGTCTAAGCTTATTTTTTTTCAGCTGATAGAACGCATTTAAAATGATTTAATATTGAATAAAATGTTATTGTTGTCATCTGAAGAAGCAAAGCAATACAACCATCCTAATTTTATGCGCAATCAAATGTATTTAGCTGTCAGATGAACCAAGGTCTCTTCCAATAGCGAGCCCAATCTACAGAGGTAAACAAACTATTAAAGGACTGTATAAATGTGTACAGTACATTCTTCAAGTATAACTGTTTTTTCTAGTCCTGCTCAATGTAGAAACAATAAACCCTGGAAATCTATTATATGGATGTAGCATATTCCAGATAGACGAGGACAGTTTAAATGAGTAAAATATAAAAGAAAGCTGTATTGCATGAAAAATTAAGAAACCTGTTGCTCATCATTACACAAAGGACAAATGAAGAATAGGATCTATAAAAAGGCATAGATCATTTAATGAAAAGGAGAGTGGACATTGGCAGTGTTCATTCCTTGCTAATATCATCCAAAGAATCTCATTGTTATTGAAATAATTCTATAATGGACAGAGAATAAAGACATAAGGGGATAATGTATTAGTGAACAAGGAAACAGATACAACAATTTATGTAGAGTACAGGTAAATAGCAGAGCTTTTTAGACAATTAAATATGTTCTTTGCCTCACTGTCCCCTGAGCTGTTTGGTGATTTGGCAGTGGTGATTTAGATGTCCTAATTTAGTGTAAAATGAATTAAGGTTACTGTAAAGGGCATCCAGCCAAGTAGTTTGAACGTACATGCCTATATTGCACAGTTCAATACTTGGCAGATGAAATTATCTTCTATAATCCAAACTAACTGAGCGGACATCCAAGATCAATCACCAGTTTTGGGAGAGCTCTGAAATATGGAAAAGAGGGAAAGCTGGGCTTCTGCTGCCTCTTAGCAAAGGCTTCAGACTACACTTACCTGAGGGACAGATGGACAGGTCCTGGGTGTAGCTGTGCATGCTCAGCATCCTTATGCTGTCCTTATCAGGGAGGTCTTGTAGTGATGTCAGCAACCGCAAGACGTGGAAAAGGCATTTTGCTCTTAAAAAGGTCTGGTGTTGCATTGTGGAATTTCAGAAGAGTCAAGGTGGGTTAGCCAAGGTTTTTCTAGGTGTTGCTGTGTCACTTTGCCTTGGATCCAGTGAGGAGTCAGATGAGAGCTGGGCTATGCCTTTGTCTCTTTGCAAACTTGGACACATAAACAAATGGTGAGCATGGACGGGATACTTTAAAGTGGGTTACTTCTATCACTGTACATCCTCAAGCAGCGTTGCTGTGATCTCGGGGGGACTTCACTGTGCATGTATATTCCGTTTAAATGTATTTTATATTCAAGCAAATGGCAATGTAGGTTTTATTGCTACCGAAAAGAACAAAATTAAGATTTCTACCTAAAAGAAACTCTAAATTCTTTAATATTTAGCTGAAAATGAATCTTCTTTAATGAAAGGGTTTGACTGAAGGTTTTAAGTACATATGTTACATTTCTCCCAATCATAACATTCATTATTTTCAATCTGTAATATTCATATTTCATTTAAAAATACATAAAATGCTCAAATTCCTTGATTACTGGGGAATTCTGTGCAATGAATTTATGAGATAATGTTTTCAGGCTTGTCAATAAAGCCTAAACCCCTGCTGCGCTGAAGCTTATATCATGTGCTGCATACATTTTTCTAACACTATATTATGACCCAGCTTTACCTTTATTTAACTTTTATCAAATGGGTCATATATCCTATACTAAAAGCAGCACTGAAGGAGCAAAAAACAGCAATTGATAATATCATAATAAAATAGAACTGCAGTATTATTAAGACTGTTTTTTAGAGCAAATAACAATTTGTGAGTAATAGAAGAGTCACATGGATCACAGGTGTGACTGTCAACTTGGGAGTAGCATTTGGTTATATGGATGTACTTCCAGTTATGTGATTAGAGGAAAACATTTAAAAATGCTAACAGCTATATTTGCATTCTTGTTCAGTATCTGTAAAACACTTTTCTAATTTTTAGTGGAAAACAAAACCCAGTGCATGTCTGCTGAGCAGACAATTTAAGCACCTGAACATTTTCTCCAAAATTGAATTGCAGATGATTAGGAGATAGAACCTGGCAATAGAATCACTGATGTGAAAGGAGAAATGTTTTCCAAGAAAGCAATATATTTGGAAAAGGAAAGGGATTTAGTAGACACAGTAAAGATTCTTTAATTTAAAGCCCACTATGTATTTACACATTATGTGTGATGTTCAGCTGGTATATCTAATTTGTGATCAATATTTCAGCTACTGTGTGGAAACAGCTTTGGGGTCTTCAAGAAAAAAGTGGCAGTACTTCTACTTTGGCAATTCCAGTGCTCTCTAGTCTTATCACCTCACCAGAGAGCAGGGATTCAGAGATCTCTCAGGTTTTGTATGCTGATAATTTTACAGGGGAAGTGTAGCAGTAAAAAAACTATCTTCAAATTACTTTAAAACATACCAAAAGCAGCCTCTTATATTGACATTTTTTATGTCCAATCCTTATTTTAAAATTGCAATAGATATGCCTTATATACTAGAGATTGAAAAGAGATAGTGTAAAAGCAGTTTTGGCTCTCTCTTGGTGTAGGGCTCTCATTTTGATAAAAAGATGTCTTCATCCTCTAATTTTCTGTATTTCTTATCATTGTGTTTTACTTATAGTCTCTCTTTAAATTCTGTGTTTGCATTCTCTTCTCTGTTTTCTTTCTCTTCAATCACATGCAAATATTTGTGTTACCTAAAGGAAGGCACAGCGTCCATAATTCTGTCTGATAAAGATTTCCTCTTCTCATTATGCTGCTTCTGAATTCTAACAAACAAGAATACTGTCATTTAGTTGGTTACCAGGCCCAAATGTGTTCCAGTGCATAAGCAAACACAGCTGGGAGCGTGATAACTGTGATGGAGAAAAAAACAACTCTCTGATATAAATGAAGTTGTGTTTCTTGCACCCACCTCAAGTTATATGAGCCAGCTACAGTTACAGAATAACATTTGTACCAGCCAAATACAAAATCACATTTCTAGTCATGACAAGCTTTTATTAATCTTCCATTGTTTTAACAGTTTTCATTTCAGACAACAAGAAAATTATCTAATTTTTTAAAGTAGTTGCTTATATAGACTTAAATCTAGACTGTTGGCTTAGACTGTCTAAATACCTGAAGCAAAATCTTGTTCTGCTAACTTCAAACAATTTTGTGCTGCAGAGTTTAGTAGAAAGGATGGATGTATTAAAAGGATTTAAGGAAATGCACAATATGCTTTGAAATGCTTGATATCATTGCCGAGAATTTGCTGACTTTTGAGAATTTCTGCACGGATTCTGAAACAGGGACTTAAGGTGGATCCACTTTAAAAGCTCACTGTGAACAACAGAGTTGGGAAGCTACCTGAAACAGGAGTTATTCTGTAAACTAAGGCTGCTCCCAAGCAAAGATAAGTGTGAATCCAGTTTTCTTCTTTAGAAAAAGCAAAATTTAAAGTGTCACAGGAACACTGCAGGAAGTAGGGTGCAAATAAAAGAAGGAGGGTAATTGAATAGACCTTGAAAACAAAAAAAAACAATATAAAGAATGATGAGTTGTAGATCTTGTATAAAGCAGTGAACAAAAGTAGGTGGAAAGCAGCAGGTGCATATAAATAAGTGATATAGTAGATAGCAGAAAAGCACATATGCACATAATTTTTGGTTTCTTTTCAAAAGCAGCTTTTCTGTTTTTTCTCTGGTTTGTTTTTTTAGAGTTCCAAAATTAGAGTGGTTTCTGTCCATCCTAGGCTTCTTGCAGACTAGAATGAAATCTTGAAATAATGTTGTATTCATTAATTATAGTCTATACCTTGCTTAAAGTTTGAGTTGGGTACTTGAGCTCCCTGCATTGCATGAACACAAACCTTGAGCATCTGCAAGTCAGGGTCCCTTCTTGTAAAATCAGCCTTGAGTAAACAAGCAAGCTTTCCTTGCCAAGATTCTTGAATCTTTTAAAATTATTTTAATTTCTTGCTTACTCTGTAGTTTTCAGAGAACAATTAATTTTGTGCTTTTTGGGTTTGTCTGTGTCTTGCCTTTGATGACTGGAGGGGCTGTAAGATCTTGAGCTGGGTCGGAAGACAGGTGTTCCCAAAGTCAGCATTTTTGCAGATGTTTTCCTTATCTCTTTCTTAGTCTTTCCCTCTCATTTATCCCTCAGAATCCAAGATTTTACTGAACTTTTTTTCTCAAAGTGGAAGTTACCTGTCTGTTTCCTTACCTATTGTGGGGGCTTTACCTTGGCAGCAGCCTCACTAAACCTCTGTGGCACCCAGTGTCCTGAGCCCTAGGAGGCACTCCCTCCTTTGAAGACCAAAAATGTTTAGATGTTCCCACTAAAACGGCAGGAAGTTAATTCATTATCATCTTTCTCCATCTGGACTCATATGTTGTGCTGTACTTTCCATGTTGGAAATAATAGGACCACATTTTAACAGTATGGTTTTAGGCATATGTGAAAACCATGGGCAACTCTCCAGGTACTTGGACTATTACGGTGACAGAGGCTACATATAAGCACTTGCTTAGACAGACAGCTAAACAGATTTCAAAAGCAAGGCCTCCAAGATGTGTCTTTTATAATACGTTGCTGCTTTTTAACAGCTTGTTGGTGATGGATTTTTAAACCTGAAGCATATGAATAATGCAAATAAGAAAATGTTGCACAGTAATGTTGATTCAGTAACACTTTATATGCTCATTAACTGTGTACATTATAATTGAACTCTATCACATGTGACAGCCACAGGAATGCCAAATGAATATATTATGATAAACGCTGTTACAATGAAGATCAAATAAATTTTTTGTGACTGTATACTTTCCATTTTCCCGTTGATTCTATGGCATGCAAAATTTTGATTCTTTTTTAAAATAGGATTTGAAGCAGTGATATGAGAGGTTTATTGTATTGTTACACAGAACACACTTAGCTGGTGCTAAGTCATTCTCCAAGGTTCCATGACAGTTTTGTTGACTGTTCAAGACAAGCAACAGGTAAAGAAACTATTTTCCTAAAAACTGAAAATGAATGAAGGATTATTCCCTTGCACCCCTTTCAAGACTCACTCAGCAGTGATCCACAGATACTAACCAGCCATCACAAGGAAAGGGAAATGGGGAGGACTGCTAAAGCAGTAAGCAATCTTTCATTTTGCAAACTGTGGCTCTGGAGTGATGGAAAAATAGAATTAAAAAGTTTTATTGTTGACATGGTTGGGTTAAATACTATTTGAATAAACAAACAAAATGTTCACACTTTAAACACAAGCTTTGTTCTTTATTCAAGTGAGCAATGGTTTCTTAGCCTTCAGGCACTATTTATCTGCAGGAAGCAGTTGTCATTAATGCTGCCTTGGTACTTTTCATGAATAGTAATTTATTTTATAAATGGTCCTACAGAAATGGACCTACTTGGGGAAGTGTTTACTGATGGCCAAAGAGTTCAGCAGCCACATGTCTGCTGACACACCATCCCTTCTCACAGAAACCCCTGGATGCAAAGGGCAAAGCCTCTTCTCAGACTTCAGGCATTTTTCTGTAAAACTAAAACCACATCTACTGTGCTTCTGGAGGACAGAAAGGGCCTGGAGGATACAAGGGGGACCTGCTAACACATGGACACTTATGTAAAGTCATTTTTACTGTGCTTTCCTAAGCTACACTGTATGTCCTGTGAGCCACATGCCTGCAGACTAGTTGATCTCTTCTGACATAGCTTGTATGAAGTTCAAGTAAAAGAACACACGTTTGCTCCTGAGTTCAGTAACATCAAGCTGTCACTCTTTCTCTTTTAACTCTCTTGGAATTCAGTCTCTAAATTGGTATAAAAGGTTATAGTGTTTGTCTGTTTACATTTATTGCAAGAGACTATAAAAATAAAGTGATACGGGCAAGAATAAGCAGGTTCCTAGCCAGGTATTCAGTGAGAAACTGCTGTAAATTAGGAAGAAAGTCATGTTCCATAAATAACTGACTAACTGCAGGGAACAACAATGCAACTCCTCATGGCAACAGCAGAAATGTGTGGTGGTAATGAGAGAGGAAACAACTACTGGGGTTTTCAGGCAAAAGGAAAGAAAGGTCAGACCTGGCCACTCCTGTGCATTCTCCTTTCCTTCCTTGCCTTTCCCTCCCTCCTGCAGACCTGCTCAGGGGTTGTCCTGAGGTACAAAACACTAAGGTGGGTGGGAATGAAGGCAATTTTTGCCCACAGATCTTTTGACACTGAGTGAATTTTAACCCCAAATGAAAGAAAACACTTTGTGTTTCAGCCTATGAGGCTTTCAAAGTGTAACATTTCTCTCTTTTTGCCCTCACTTCCCTTGATATGCTGCCTTGAATTGCATCTGCAGCGTGATATTACTTTGATAGCTTTTCTGCTTTTCTCATTCCCCTATCATATTAAACTCCCTCTGAGACTTTTTCCATCACCCAAAATACTAATTTTCTGATGTTTTCTTTCTGTGACCAATGAAAGCTATTTAAGGCCTCCTACTAGCTTATTTTCTTGAAAAACTAAGGAACTTAGGCTCCTTCAAATAAAGCTGAAGTTCATCCAAGCAGGAATGTTCATGACCGAGATGGATCCAAGTGAGTCTGGTTCACAGGAATTCGGTGAGTAGACCCAGATCAGAAGGTACTGTTTGATGGTTGGACTTGATGATCTTGGAAGTATTTTCCAGTCTTAATGATTCTATGATGCTTGTGATCCTACCTACACAGAAGAAAATCAGTCTCATTTTAGCTTCCTACAATAAATATCCAGATCCATCAGATAACACGTGTTGACTGCAGATTGAGGTTTTTGACACACAGCACACAAGGACTTAGTTTGAGAAAGCTGCAGTCTGAACAGCAACATGGGAAAAGACAGATGGACAGACCTTACAGAACTGTTTTTCAAAGGTGAGGACTTGAGGTGCAAACACCTTGCACAGGGTCACCAGAACTCCTACTGAGCCAATTTTTGCCCTTCCCAGACGCATTGTCTAGTGTCTAATGCCCAAAATCATCACTTTTCTCTTATGCCAACTCCAGGAATTTTTCTAACACAGTTAAATTTAATCTCTGTGCAACACTGCAGCGTTTGGGACTCTGCAGTTATGGGTGGACCCTAGGGTATATGAAAGGTGCATAACCTTGGTAAATTTGGAAAGAGCAGCATTTATTTATACACGCCCCAGCAAGTGCTTGTAAACTTCCCCTGCAGAGTTATTTTTGTCTGCTAACACAAATTTGTTCAGCTGCGGTGAGATATTTTGGTGAGCTGAGAGGAGGATGCTTTTCTGAGATGGAGCAGCACAGGCACAGACCAGTGGGCTCACCATTTCAAGGGCTTTCAGGGACAGGTAACTGCCCAGCATCAGCAGGGCTTGGTTTGGATTTGGGGCTGCTGCTCAGCAAATGCCAGCAGTGCAGCCCCAAGAGCAGGTCAAAGATTGGTGGCTTATTTTCTGTTTTGGTTTTGTTTTCATCAAGGGATGCAGTGATTAAAAGATCAGCAGAGCTACCTTGAATCTTTGAGTTTTTATATTATACTCACTTCCCCAGACAATAAGTCCATGCATATACAGGGACTTACACACACAACAAATGCTCTTAGGGTTGTCTTCCACTTTTCTTCTATGCCATGTACTCTTACTGTGCTCTTAAACTTTCCAACATTATTTAAAAAATGTTGGTTTGGATGCAGTTTTATGTCTCCATTAATAATATACATTTTGTCTTCATTAATAATATACATTTTGCATTTCAGGTTTGTCTCTTAAAAGGTGACTGTATTTCACTCTGTGGTGAATTTGTATGTCTTTAAGCAAACAAAAACTGATCTAAGTAAACCAGACAGCCAAGTCTGGGGTATTCTTTGTTTCGTCTAACGGTGCTATGGGTTTGCTGATTTATATTTTTTCAAGAACTAACAGCTATCTCTGCTATCATGATTTGCAATAATGATTCAGATATTAGCAATCCTGTTAATCTCTAAATTTCATGCTATCATTTTTCCTGTGAGTGTACATAAAAACTTAATTTTCACACTTCCACTATATTGTATAGAAATTATGAGAGATTTTGACTTAGAATGTACAATAATATCCACTGAAACTTGTAGATAAATGTTTTTGAAAGCTTCTCTTCTGAGACTGTATTTTTTAACATTCCTCTCGTGTGTTAATTGTTTATTGCTTAAATATGTTTAAAAGCATATAAGCTGCTTTTGTGAAAGTTGTAAAAGAGAAATGTATGTATTTGCTATGTGCAAAATAAAGACCTTTTCTGCATCCCAGGTTAAAAATGTGAGGAGAAGGAAGTCACCTTGTTCTTCTTTTAAGCTCCAGAGTTATCATAGCTTTCTGTGCAATGGGTGAGTGAGGTCTGGGGAACAAATAAGAACCCATTCTGTGCAGACAAGTGGCAAGAGATGGATGAAGATGAAGAATGAGCAGAAGCATAATTCACCGCGTACCTGATGGCACAATGACGTTGATGTTTCTGGGCTCATACATCACCCCAGGTGTAGATGTATGTCACTTCATTTCCATCCAGTGCAAGGGAGCATCTGTGAGGGATATTATGACTTTTTAAGTCACTATCTCTCAGCCAGGTTGCTTTGGGGGCAATGCAATTACATGCTTTTCTGTCTGTGGGTTTGATAGCAAACTGACACTCCTGCCTCCAGGTACAGGGGCAATCAGTTAAGGATGACAGTGTTGCATCATCAGATAAGCTAGTCCTGTATCTTGCCTGTCCTGTGGGGCTGTATCAGCTTCACCTCTGCTGGGGCTGAGTCTGCGAGCCCCTGTGGCTAACACTACCTTGCTCAAATTGCTGTCATGCAGACAGGGGAGGTTTACATTGGGTATTGGGAAAACTTTCATCAGTGAAAGGGTGGTCAAACACTGAAACAGGCTGAATATTTCACCAGGAAAGTGGTGAAATCACCACTTCTGCAAGTGTTGAAATAACATGTAAATGTGGTGCCTAGAGTCATGGCTTAGTGGTGGTACTGTTTATGGCTGGACTCAATGAGCTTAGAGGTCTTTTCCAACTTTAATGATTCTATGATTCTGTGAAATACCTAGTACCTCCTACAAGACATAAATTGAGATTTTACTCTCTGTATCACAACTATGCAGATCGAGTCTGTTCTTTCCAAACGTGGCAGACAAAAGTCTTGTCGAGATACTGAACACAAAGCTGTTGACAAGTAAGAAGGGCAAGCTGAATTTCAAATACTTCTGTATTATACATATTAAATGTTCCCAAGGGGTCTGACCTTGTGTTCCTTTCTCCCATATTTTTTTTTCCCCTAATGGACCCATGTGACACTGCCCAGGGACAACGCACATGAATAAGAGCTGCAGACTGTATTTTGTGTGACACGATGTGATGTTGCCAGTAGCCCACATCAACACATATAAGAAATGGAAAATCCTGATGTATATTGAGCATTGAATTTTCACAGTAAGTCAACAAATCTAAGATCTCAATTACCTGCACAAAATGCACTCTTGTTGATGATATCCAGAACATGTATTTTATTGCCTTGCAAACATCCGAAAGGCATTCAGTTTTCGACAACTTTAGGCTTTGACATGGCATAATGGCTTAGTTTTGTAACAGCAAAATGAAATATTGACTGTCATGAAATTGACTGTCAAACTGAACTTTGTGGGGTTTGTTTTGCTTGCAAATTAAAGCTGTCTTCTCATTTTCAGCTCTGCATACAATACCCGTGTTCTGGGAAATACATAGTTTGAAGATTGTGTACTGTGACATGAAAAAGACTTCTCCTATTTACTGTGATTAAATTTAGGACTAAAAGGCCACAAGTGCAAGCCCCATGGGACAGTTGGTTTATCTGCAGTACAAAGCATTTCTTCTACCCTTGATGTTTGGACCCAAAAAGAAAGTGGAATGAAGTATAATTTTAAAATAATCTAAATATCTTAGAACAGACAACAGCATTGATTACATGATTCATTTTTCTGAAAATCTCTAACCTTAATAAATGGACCCCTGCTCAAGAGGGCAATCACATGGGAATCTCTGGGAAACAAGGGAAATGTGTTATTCTTCTATTGCAATTTCTGGAACATCAGGAATGTGTTATACATGAGTCTGCAGATGGTAAAAACAAAGCTGATGTTGCATCATGTAACTGAACTTTTGTTTATGAAAAGATTTAGAAAGCTTTGATAAAAATACTCATCTATTTATGAAGGGACACTGATAGAAATGGAAATTTTTCTTGTTTTGAGGAAAAATCACAAAATAAAATTTCATTCTTTCTCCCTGAAATGAAATTTGATTTACATTGCATATAATTTCAATATAATTATATTTTATTCAAATATAGGCCCAGCTTGATTGATAGCCCCTTATCAATAAGGGCTATGAGAACACTCTACAATTTCAGTCTACAGCAATGTAAGACTTGTATGATATGGCTTGTGTGATAAAAGTGTATCAAATACAACAGGACTTTTATGTCCACTGCTTCAGGAGGATAATTAAAACAGACATTAGAAACATACAAGATTTTTGATCAGTGTTTTAACTGGATATTCTATATCTTTGTGCTTCTATTCTCTATAACATTAGAAATAAATGTATCTTCTTCACAGTCACTTGACCACACTGGTACATTAAGGAGCATCATCTAGATAGGTGGTAGAACCAATGGAGGAGGGGAACTTCTGCTGTTTATTTGAATTTTAGCCTAGGAAGAACATATTTTTCTTCTACAAGACTGTCTGGTTTGATCTGTGTAGTTTTTAGGATTACTAGGAGGACCATAAACACTTGTGCTTCAGCAAGCTGGCAGGTCCCTGGCTCATGGTATCTATCATGGACAGTTCTCTAACACTATACCACAATTTTCCAAAGCAGGTTTCCTGAGCAGATATAATAAACTGAAAAAAGATGCAGAAACATATGGCAATCTTCTCAAAAGCCTACACTTAGTTACCAGAGGGAAGGCACTTGTAGAGGAGAAGATACTGAAAGGCAATGGTTTATTGCACATCATCAGCTTGAGCCATCTCAATTTTTCCACAGTAGGAAGTCTGATCTAGAGCATATGGTGAGTTCACATGCAACTGCATGATAGACTTAAAATGGCAGTTCTTAATTAGCACCTTATTAGTGTTCAGGTGCTTGCCATGTTTAGCAACAGCATGAAATATATGGCCTAGAGTTTTGCATTCAGAATGGAATTACACCAGTATAAACACATTTTGCTACTTTAAACACATTTTTCTACCTAAATTGGGATTGATTTTAAGGATAGCAGAAGATAGAATAGAACTTCTATGATGCTGAATTACATTATTCTTTTGAAATCCTTGAACTTTCTTTTGGACGACTGGAAACTAAAACAAAAATCTTTGTTAATGTAGTACAAGTGTTCTGCAGGCTGTACTTGCTTTTTCCACATGTAATTGTTAAACAAAATATCTAAACTTGTCAGAGTTTGCCAAAGATAATTGCAGCACTGTTGCTAAGAGTTCTGTGTAAGCAATCTGTATTCCTTTTGCACACAGTAACAGTTAGTGAGTAAAACAGGAAAATTACTTCTTCTAGTTAGATGCTTGGAATATTTTTTTTTCAATATTGACTTTATATTATGTTACTTATGATTTAGGCCTGTCATATGTACATCACAGATTAAGAATTATAGGATGAGTAGGGACAGAGGAAAAGCTATTACCTTACAGAAAGTGCCCTGAAATACCATAAAGGTAATATTTTTATTAATAAAAATGTCTTGGTTTGCCTCAATGGTTTGCCTGCTAGTCATCTCTAGACTGCTCATCTAAACCATTTCACAAGGTACGTTCTATCTTTCCATTTGACATTTAAAAAAATTATAAAAAAAATCACTGTTAACAAAATTGTTGTAAACAAAAGCGGCAGGAGATCAGTCTGTCCAGCAGCAGGTAACAAGTACAGGAGATTTACTGTGTAGTCACCTTGGGAGACTAGTTCTACCAGCAGACAGAAAATTATATTCTTGCTGAGTGAGTGTTACACACAAATTTACAGCACACTAACTGTTTTGGGGAGTTGCCTGTCCACTTAAGCCTAACCCCCCAACTAGTAGCACTCTTTAGCTTAGCCAAAATGTCTGCAGTTATTCAGGATGGGGTCAGGTTGGATTTCTATGAAGCAGTAACCAGAAAGAAAAGCTGTTAGTTGCAAACCTTGCAGATGACTCTCTAGGAAACTAAGGATGATGTAAAACACCTGTGCTACCTGGAAACCAAGCCCACATAAGTGTTACTGGCACTTCTGCTGAGTACTGGTTGATCTGGGTGAGATACAGAAGCTGGTGGGGCAAGACAGGAAAACGGATACACAAGTAAAGACCAAGAATTTGTAAGTTCTTTGACCGATTAAATAATACCTGGTTTCCTCTGATTTGCATGTGGTAAAATACACAAAAACCCAACGACCATAAGACCAGTTCTTCTGTTAGTTGCAATGTGAAGTCAAATGTTTTCAGGAGGTAGCTCTGGGCAAACTAACTGAATTTTCAGAAACATGTAGCATGAAGAAAGGTATGTCTTCAAATCAATACTAATAGTCTTTCTAACTTGCTTAATGTCTGGAACAGAGTGAAAACAAAGCTGAAAAAAACCCACTTGTGATAAATAATGTATCTGGCTATTAGGTTTTCTTTTTTTTTCTTCTGTGGTCAAATTCATGTGAACAAATGCTACCTGTTTTTTTCCTGAGGGGGAATATTCTCTGATATTGACAATTTTTGTGGGTGTCTATAAGTAGTCATGCTTGGGTTTGAAACTCCTGGAATATTTTAGTTGTGAGGGGGTTTTTGTTTGGTTGGTTTTGGTTTTTTTAATGACAATACCAGTCATGTAATATCACTTAAGTTCCTTGAATTAATAAATTTAGGGAATATGAGCACTTCTAGCACAAACTGTTGTCTAAAATGGAAGCTTGAGTCAGCAAAGAGAGTGTTATAGAGATGAACTGATTAAAAAACAGGTAAAAAAAAAAAAGTAAAAAAAAAAATTATTGCATTTAGAGATTTGAATAGTCACCAAAAATGAACACAGAGGTTGCATGTTTTTTCATTAGTTTCACTAAAAAATAGTGTGCCTAAGTAAATTAGGTAAAGCTGTTTAGAGAACTAAATATGACTGCAGGAGGATAATTTTAGTGCCTAATCTCACACAGTCATACCAAGCTAATTTTATTCTCCCTTTTCCATTTTTTATCTCAATGCCTTTATATAAAGCCCAGATAATTTGCTTTCCCTCTTTATAAATACATATATATATGTAGAGAGTGATATATATATATATAGTGTTTATATATATGTAGAAATATTTATAAAGATATACACTATCATCTGTAATACTAAAATACAGTAAAACATCTAAAATACACATATTGATTGGGAGGGAACAAAAATATCGGTTTGAATTGCGGATTTGTTGTATATTTGGTAACACCTCCAGCTTTCTACCAGTGTATTTTACCATATTTAAGGAGTAAACCAAAAGAAATTATTTATGTGTTCTGATTTGGATCATTATAAAATATACATTGATATGTTCTCCATTTAAGTAACTTATGTTGTATTACTTGTATTATGACATAAGCTAAAGAGTGTTTTGTTTTGTTTTAAATTTCAAGGCTCTGTAAAGGTAAGCATTGCCTCTATGGGATATGGGAAAAGTGAGGATAATCTATGCCCTATGAGTAGGAAAGAAATTAATTGTGATGTTTTTTTAATGAACACTGTCTCAATTTTTACTCTGCCAATTATCAGACGTGTGGTCTGAAAAGCAGAGGAAGAGATAAAGAATAGGATTTCTTAAAAGTTATTTTCATATTTTTTTTTCAGCTAAAAATGGATGAAAATAATTTTTTTTTTCTTCTCTCTGCAAGATTTATCCCAAGTTTTTTCATTTTTAGTGTTCTCTGACCCCTCCAAAGTAAGAATTGTCATTAGAACATAATAGTACAGGAACCATAAAGACAAAAATCTGTCTAAGGAGGTAGTCACTAAATGGTCATTACTTTCATGCTAAACAGGGGGATAGTGACTTTCAGCATAAGCTGCAGGATATGCCATCCCAAAGCACGCTGTACAAAGGTAGAAATTACCAACAGAAAACTTCGTTGCACAGCATAGACTGCACATTCTTATGTTTCTTTCCAATGAAGTTACAAAGGTTTTTTTTATTTAGTCATCTCTGTCAGAAACCATTGCTACCGTAAGGTGGTAATTGTTTGATTAGATTTCATAAGAAAAAGATGGTATTGCAGCTCTACTTCCACTAGTGATATCCAGTTATTTACTTAATACTGTTTTATTTAGAAAAAAAAACTTTTACTGTGTGTTATCATAAGGTGTTATTCTCAGAAAGTGAGAATAGAGTCTCATGGACATTTAGCCTTGAAGACTGGCTGCTTTATAGCATTTAATCACAGTAGCAGCAAAACTGTATGTGAGGCTGAATTTGCAGGATCTACAGACACAGCAAAACAAGTTAAGGACAAACAAAGGTCTGGTTAAGTAAAACTTCACTTTCTGCTCTGGATTTTTCTTTCTATTGTTCAATGAAGTCCAACACAGAGGCTTTTTTGAATATTTTGTTTAGATTGTGTACAGTTAAGTTGTAAGGATTAACTGAATCATCCCTTTGCATCACCAGGATCTTTGCTGTTTATACCACCAGCAGTCGGGGCATGTGCATATAGTCAGGTGAGTGTGGGCTCACAAGCCTGTACGACCACGTGAAACAAGGACTGAGAGACCACAGCCACCAACTCTCTGCAGTACAGAGCCTGAACAGGGTACAGGCTGCAAGTGTCTCCCAGCATCTTGTGATCCTGTCTCCTGTTTTCCACATGAAATGTTTTATGTGCTGACTCCCTGTGGGGCTGCACGAGTCTTGAGGGGGCAGTTGTGGGGGTAGGACAGACAAGACTTTCTCTTCCAGTGGCAGTATGACGTACTTGCTTAAAATTATCTTGTGATTGCAGCCTTAAAACCACAGTAGAGACCTTTCAGTCTTTCTTTTGTGATGCTTGGCTTGCACAGACCCAGCCATAATGGTTTTTTATAAGTAACAGCATTAAGAATTTGTTTTCTAAAGTTAAAGTAGATGTCGTTTGTGATGGAGAATTCAATTGCAGCACGCAGATGATGTCCTTAAAATTTTCTTGGTTGATATCCTTGAAGAGTTTGTAGAGGAGGTTAAACTTCATTAAATGTAAAGAATTAGATGAGAAATAAGTGATGAATCTGCTGAATTACTTTTGTACCTGCAAAACCATGTTTGGTTCTAAAGCAGCTCTTCGTGTTATGCATTTACACACACTAGCAGTAGGCTCAGTAAGGTGAAAGGATGCTGACTGCTCCTGGAACAAGCCATCAGTAGCACAAAGAGAGTAACAACCCTCAGCACAACATGAGGAAATAGGAAAACAATCAGGCTGTAGTGATGGCTGATTTCAATTTCCTAGCATGAACTGGGAAAACTGAAAAGCATGGCACAATGAAAAATAAAATTATAGAAGAAATAAAGAGTTATTGACCTGTGGTGTCAGAGTCCTAATAGGACTTGTCCTTTCCAATCTCAGCAAAAATGTGCAGTTAGTAGATTAGAAACAGCAAAGCTACTTGGTTCAAGTGACCCCATGATTAAATTCAATATAACTTAGAACACTAAGCCAAATATATCAAAACCACAATATGAATTCTCAAAGGTCTACTTTAAAGGTATATGGTAAAAAAAAAAGTCTGAAAAATGGATAAAAGAAACAATAATGGAAGGTATTTCTGGTGAAGAATTAAGGTTTTTCTAACATTGCCAAGATGCAGGTTTTTTTGGGGAAAGGAAGTTAATTATGTGAATGTGGGGAATTAATCCTTACAATTTGACTGTTATACTTTCTCCAGACACTATATTTAATAAGTGTGTTCTATTACTGAATCCTTACTAAAATTATTGCGCGAGATCCATAACTACAGCCTTACCTGGGAGAGTGGGGACAGCAATCATTGTCTATTTATATCCATCTGCTAATCATAGGAGGGTTGCTTGAGATGTGGCTCTTTCTCCCTTAAGTGATTTAACCTCAGTCCTTGACTACAGTAGGGGAAAACCTTTGTAAAGGTTTGTGTTTTACTGTTCANCTGGAGAGCTTCTAGAGATGCCCTGCACATGGTGATGCAGCCGTGGTATTAATGCATTTGTGCTACACCTCTTCTAAAATGAAAATCACTCATCAGATTTTAAACTCAGTGCACTGTAGATTATGGGAATTTGTCTTAAACTGGACATGGGGTTGTTCTGCAAATAATTTGACTTTTCTTGGTTTTCTTTGCACCCATAATTCAAACATGTCATTGGAACAATTTTTCCAGCAATGGGTTAAAATAAAACAAGACTAGTGCAAATTTTATTACAAAATAGAGGCAGTGGCAAACTATCATTGCAGAAGATACTACATGTTTCCGTGATGGGAGAAACTGTGTACAGGACATAGCACTGCAGTGTTATGGTGCCTCAGCTGCACGTTTGTGCCCTTTGTTGGACTGGCTGTATTTGTGGTTGATCAAGTTTCAGTCTGGTCCTCTATCACACTGATAATTCATTTAATCTTGAGACAGTATTTTCTTTGAGTGGTATACAAATTAATACACTTGCACTCCATCTCTTAATTTTCACATCTATGTGACCATTTGTGTAAATAGGAAATATCATGAAGATTTATGAATAGGAAGCCCCCCCACTAACGAAATAGTCAGTGTATTTTTAGCACTTACAGTCTTTTTAAATACACATTTTATGCAAAACTAGGAATGTCTCTTATTCTCCAGAAATGTCTCCAGGGGACCAATGCTCTGCGTGTTAATGTAAGAAAAAACAGTTTAACTTCAAATGTTTATTCTGCTGTTTCAATACCACTTTGAAGTCATCATCTTGGGGGAAAAGCAAGACAAAATTGTTTAGTTTAGATGATCAATCAAGCAATTTTCAAAAAGCAAGTTATGATAGCACCTTTACTTACTTTACCCAAAAAGTCAGTTCACCAACTAGTATAAAGCTATGTAGTTACTGATTTCTCTCGAGCAATTTTTGGTAAACACATGACCCACACTGAGTAATTATAAGTAGAGTAGTGGCTGAAATATTGATAATCTAATTTGTAGCAATGATAAAAATGGGTCTTAGTTAAACATCCCCTTCTACACCCCAAATAACATTAATTTAATTAGTTTTCTGCATTTTGGGAATGTATCTAATAGATACTTCATATAACTAGAGGAAAGGGACTAAATGGCAGGTAATGAACTTGCATTTACAAGAAAATGTAAGAAATAGAAAATGTGGAAGAGTAAAACTCTGCTTTACTTTGATCTGACAAAGTAAATAACATAATAATGTTAAATAACTAAAATTTAATTTTAGTGTCTGCGATTTAAACAAAATTGGCATTTTTCTATCAATATTTTTTAGCTTTTGAACTGTAAAATAGCACACCAGTTGTCACAAGACTGGTAAATGCTTCGAAGCATCTAGATTCTTCTGTGAGATTCCTGTTTATGACCGAGATAAAATAAATTTCACAGATTATAAAACTCCCTGTTGCCGAGAGACCTCTTTATAGCTTGTCCCACATTTCAATGAGTGGGTTGTGGTCTTCTTTGAAGTCTTTCATCTTATTTTGTATTTATTTTTTTTTCTTTAATCCAAATTACATCATATGTAATAACTTCCATTTGCCCAGTACAGTATTAAAGCCAATAAAATGAAAAGAGAAGGGAGGAGTTTAAGAAGTATTTAGGAATTGAGAGGAGGAGGTGTCTTTGTAAACTAGAATGCAATGAAAAATGCTCACAATATACAATATTACGTCAAAAGAAAATATTCTTATAATTTCGAAAAATTTATCAGATATTTCAAAATATTTATAAGAATTGTTTGAAAAATAAATGGAATAGGAAAATACTTTACTAAAAAACCCAGAGTATATAAACCTAGTACTAGACTAGCTGAGCATAAGGTTATGAACTGGCATCTCCTGATTCTTGATAAATGCCTTGCTGGAAAGATTATTTCTCAGTCTGAATTGGTTCTCCTTTTCACAGACCAGAAATGCTGACCTGCACCTGAAAAGAGTTATGGGTTAAAAGTGTGGGAGGACTGTTTTGTATAAATTTATTTTTCATACTCAAAGTGGCCTTTGAGAGCTAGTTCTGCTCATTTCATTTTAATTATAGGTTATGGCAGAGAAATGCATGTCTGAAACTTACACACATGTAAGTTTTTTTTATAATGTCAAAATAAATATCTGGGTTTTAAAAGAAGAATCTGTTTCAGATACTGCTTTTGGGATCCTGGCAAACATTCATAAGGACGTCCATGACAGAGCATTTGTTCTGTAGCTCACAGGCATAACGGGTTGAGAGTTTCTCCACTTGTTCAATTTGTGGATTAACATCTAGATCAGCTAAAGGACGACATTTTCAGAGTGTTACATCTGCAGTTTGCACTAAACATATGTAATGCCATATGGTCACCAAAGGGTTATAGACTCTTTTTTTCATTAGGTAAACTACCAGAGCGAATATTAGGTATGAAGCAGTATGCACAGTGTTCCCTTGTGCCACCAAAATAGAAAAGAAACCAAAATTTGAAAAATAAGATGAAAACACAAAGAAAAGGCCCCTTTCTTATTACTGTTTTTGTACAGAAGTATGCAATGGCAGTAATGAATCCTGTGGAGACAGCCAGTTTAGACTTCATCCTGAAGGAATTATGCACCCAGGTATATTTGCACATATGACTTTTATGAGTCATTCCTCATGCCCAGGCAATCTACCAATATCTTGTACTAGCAAATGGGTAAATCTGGCAGCAGTAGTCCCATCTTTAATGAGCTTCTAGTTTTACATCTGTTGTATCCAGATGCGGTCCTGTTTTCAAGAAATTGATTTATCTTCACTTCTTCCCTCTTATACTTCAGTCTCTCTTGAGGCACCCTTAGCTATAACCATGGACATCAAGTCAGGGAAAGAGTTTAGTGATGCTGTTAACCTCACCAGATCTATCACCCCTAGCCACAGCAATCCCAAATTCATACCTAACCCTTTCTGTCAGCATGTTAGAAAACACCACAAGGGAGCACAAATAACTGCATGAGCAATGAGTATAAACAATGAGTTATGTTTTAGCACATTTCAAAGCCCAGGATGTGTTCTGACATTTGGGCACCTATTTTGGTAGACATTGGCCACAGTACCTGCCCTGACATTACATTGTGGGACATGATGCTAGGGGATGCTCTGGCCTCAGGCACAACTGCAGGCTTGATCTAATATAGGTGTCTGCTCTGACTCTGAAGACAGTACCAGACCAAAACAGCCTCTCAAAGTTTCCCAGTAAAGGACTTAAAAATTCTCTTTTCTGCTTCAAATTTGTTTCTCTTTTAGCAATTGGCACAAAATATAATGCACACTGATGTCCCTAGGCCCCACAGAGCTTGACTCATCCTTCATAATGCCATAGTCTCTGCACTGAAATATCCAAATACTGGTTTTGTTTTGTTTTGTTTTGTTTTTTTCTTTCTTTCCTTATCTGAAACCAGCGTGAGTTGCCTCTTAATAACAAACTTGGTTTCCCATGGGCAGGTGGAGGACACTTCAGTTGCTGAAGTATAGGTACCTACAGGTACTGAATTTGTGTGAAAATAGCGTGTCTCTCTTTTATAAACACTTGAAGTCAGCTCTCTTACAGTTTTAGAATGACAAATCTGTTCATAAATTCAATATAATTCACTGTGCATATCTACTCCAAAATACTGACCAGCATACTATGACAACATTTGAGATTTTTAATTTGGAAGAAAAGAGACCATGAACCTAAACAATTTCCAGAATCTTAGATTCCTAAAAATATTTTCTGACATATGACTGAAAACTTCTTGTTTGTTGGGCTTTTTGAATTTCAGAGTTACTTAGGAAAGCATTTCCTCTGTCTATGGTAGTTCAGGGGAATTAACAACATTCAAAGAGCTTTACATCTACAATGCTAGACACAGGCTGCAATTTCAAAAATAATTGTAGTTGTTAGTTTATGCCTAAGTACAGATAGCTTCTCATTAAATCAGTGCTTCACCATTTATTTGGTTTACTGGTTTTCAGTTTCTGTGATTTTTTTGCATAGTAACTAAGAAGTAATGCCTTCTTTGTTTCTGAAAATCTTGAGTTATCACAGTAAGAAGCATATGTTCAGCCAATGGAATTTATATGTATTCAAATCAGGACTGAATTGAGTCTTAAAAGTCACTTATTAAAAAAACAAATCACAGATAAATATGAAATTATAACTTTATTCATGCTTGTTGAATGTCCATGTTGTATTGATTAATCATTCCCAGATGTTTTCCTTGAGCAGAATTGTTTGTTTTGAAAAACCTGAGGTTGGTGGTTTCTGTTTGTTTCATTTTCAACAAAATTATCTTGATTAGAGCTGAGTTAAAAATCATAATTTCTTTATAGTGGGATAATTCAGTATTCCAACACTTGTTTGTTTTTTTTTCCCCAAATCTGGTCAAACTTGAAACACTGAAATTTCACACAGTTTGGTTAAAAAGCATGCAGAAAAAAGTAATCAATGTGGAAACAGTGGAACATATTTTTTGAGTGATTTCAATATTATATTGTACTTTCTGTGGTACTGATTTGCCCTGCTGAGTTGCATTTCAAAAATCTTATGGACTCATTCTCCTTCTGTGGCTCCCTGAACTGACAGCATCTCCCTAGGTGCAACCTCTGTGAACTAGTGTAGAGAATTCTCTAAAAGGAAACTTTGATTGACAAGGCCATGGGGGACAGAATGCAATAATAGAGGAAAGGAGTTTTCTTCGGGACATGGGTGGGAGAACAACTTGGAGTGATTTGCTGTTAAATGAAATAGCAGGGAAGGAAGCAAACACCATTCCAAGGTGGGAGAACAACTTGGAGTGATTTGCTGCTTAATGAAATAACAGGGAAGGATCATTCCAACATCAAGCAGTAGAATTTGCTGGAAAAAACCCAAACCAACTCGTTTCTGCAAGTGATACAACTTAAAAAATAAAGGCAGAATATTGGAAAGCAGTAGATCAGTCATCTGGTGGAAACTGTGCTGATATTAAGATTTTTAGCTGTGTACGCAGAAAGCAATTGAATCCCAGAGGTTATGTCTGCATTGCACTAGGACTTTTGGTTTGCAGATGGGCTTCCAACCCTTCATCAGGGGAGATGGCAGTGGAGACTGTGTGCCCTGACACAGGGCTGTGCGGTGGCCAGGCATCTGGGCTAGGAGCAGGAGCAACAGTGGAGTAGAGCAGAATGATGGCATTGCAGTGATTTGTCTTTGGTTCCTATTTGTAATTTTCCTGGTCACTGTGATATGTTGACACATCAGTTTAGAATATGCTTATACTTGATGATTATGAACGTTTTGATTGAGTAGCTATGAGGTTGGATTTTTCTGACCTCTGCAAGTTTAACAAGATATTTATAAGATCGCTGCAACTCCTAATGTTATTAATGTAGGTATGATATACACAGAAGTGAATTATAGTCTAATAAATAGAATAAAATTCACTGTAAAGCAAATGCTTTACGGCTTTAAATGCATATATGAAATAAATGGGTGGGTTTATGAAATGGCAGGCTTTAAAATGTGTTCTTCACTTCTTTCCCTGATACACTGGTTTTATCATCAGTTAACACCATATCCCTCCATGCCAGAGAGATTGTGAAGATGAAAAGCCTGACTTTTGCTTTGGGTCAGGAAGGGAGGCAGTAGCTCTTACAGTGGCTGTGGGCTTTTTCTCAGTGAAGAATAGATGTTAGTGGAAAATTCCTGTCCAGCTGTAACTTTTTTGATCACCATGCACAATAGCTTCCTGGTAGGCACAGCCATCACGTGTGAAGCCTCGGCCGAGCCTGGATGCGGAGACAGACAGCTTCCAGTGCACTCAGCCTCCCCTGGCTGGGAGGCAGCTGCCATGGCTTCAGGATGCAGTAATTAGCTCCAGCAGAGCAGTCTACTGGGATTTCTGGTCTCACTTCAGGTTTCTATTTCACTTCAATTTGGAAGATGATATTAAGTATCTAAGGAAAACATGTCCTTTAAGCAATACTCAGTGGGAAGAGGTATGTTCAGAAATTTTGGAGTTATTTTCTGAAGACTGTAATAAGATTTCTCTTTATTAGCTTGTTTGTCAAGCTTCTTTTTTCCCCCCCTCCCCCCCCCAATGGAAAGCATGTGTTTTCTAGCAAAATGAATTCTACATTTCTGTAGGGTTTTGTGTATGCCAGCAAATACTTAACCACACAAAACATCAGGAGATTAGTTACATGCCTAAAATTACACCTGTCCTTAAATACTGTGCTAGTTGGACATGTGAGAAATTCCAGGGATCAAGTGCCCATGCTCTGACTATAGTAAAATACTTAATTTCAGAACTAATCCTTTACCCATCTCTCCTTTGTTATTAATGTATGTTACATAATAAATGCCTTGCAAGATAAGGGCAGTGCAGCGAGCAGCTAATCCGCAGCCAGCTCCGGGTGCTTTCTGGATGGTGGCAAAGCCCCTGACTGTGGCCAGGGAGCTGGGGCAGTAGCACCAGATGGCCCTGCAGACAGTGGCATCAGGCCAGCAGCAGCTCAGTGACAGCCCTGCCAGGCAGAGCTGGTTTCTTCCTACACAACAAAACACTCAGTTCCTGGGAAGGTTTATTAGCTTCAGCACTATACCCTGGGAGTTCCGAGCATTGACCCCGGGGCTGTTGTGGCACTCGGGCTAGTAAGGTCCTGGTGGAGCAGTGTGTCATGGAGCATGGAGGCAGTACAGTGGCTGTGTGAGGGACCTGCCAGGGTCAGCCAGGGACACATCTGAACTAAGGCTTACGAGGCCTGCTTGATTCCAGCTGAGTCTACAGAGCCATTTAGATCCCTGCAATATGTCTATAATCTTGGATTTTTCAATACCCAGAGTATTTCTGTTCCCCTAGTATGTCAGGTAGCAGGGAGTTGACTGTAGCTAGCAGGGCTGGACTACTTACAAATGCTTGAACTGTATTGACTCTTCTGCTTGCGCGATTTGTCTTGCGTCTTTGCACTTGACCAATTTCATGTTCCTGCTGGTTGTTCCATTTAATATTCTATTTGTATTTTCCATTCTGCTGCTACCAATATATACACCTTCACCAACATTACTGCTAATGACTTTCTCTTCTTTTCATCAATAAACACATGTTATCTCAAGTGACAGTAAGATCATCTGCTAGAAAATGCATTACTAAGACAATAAAATAAAGAAAATTTATTTCAGCTAGGCAACTGTAGCATCACTTTAGTTATAGCACTTGTGTGTATGTTGGGGAGGGGGAGTAGACTCTTTTTCCTTCCATGTTCAGAAGTGGGTTTGTGGTTCAGTTGTTAGAACTAGACTTACGAGGATATTTTTTTCCTCTAATATCTATTTACAAAATGTGTCAAAAGCAGAGATACCAGATAATGGAAGTATTTTGATAGACAACATGAAACACAGACTGTGAGATGAAAGGATGGAGTTTTTCCTCTGGTAGCTGATTTCACTGATATCTTTGCCTACTCAGAATGTCCATCTCTATCATGTAACAAAAACATTACTTCTATTATAAGTTTCCCATGTTCAGGGATCACCTGCTGAAGTCTGGGTGAGTTGATAACTGGGTAAGCAGTAATGATGGAGCCTGGTTGTATATGTGTGTCTGACTGTTCATGCAAGTATCCTTGTGTCCTCATCAACAGGGTGTGGAATTACATCCCAAGCACAAAACTATAGCATGGTTTTGTGGGGTACAAATGGTAAATTGGCCTTTGACAACTGATCTGGCTCTTAAAGGAAAAAATGAAAATTTTCATAGTACCTTTTGTTTGCTATGTCCTTTGTGGTGAATTATACATTAGCCTGTAATCTTTTTTATGGCCAGAACTGCTACTGTGCCTATTTATGGACATCATAACCTGATGCAAAATAATCTATTTTCTGTGTTTTCCCTTTTGGAGAAAAAACCCCACAGAAGTTTTATGAGTCATATAAACCCCCAGTTTCTATAAAGCCGGTTTAATAATTTACTAATTCACATACATGAGAAAATGAGTGGTCTAATTATTAGTCGGAGGACACTGAGCTGCATAGGAAGCACTGTCACTCCCACAGTGCAGTGCAGAATGGAGCCTCCAGAAGACGTTCACTCTTGGGGTAGTGGGTTGGGTTACGCTGATTTTAAGTCCCTTGCTGTTGTGCCAGCTTTTCTTTTTCCACCTCTCTGCAGCAGCAAATGACTATGCACATGGCTGGGCGTGAACATAGAAATAAGAGGTTTTGTCAAGCTGATGAGTTGCAAGCAGCTTGAATTTTCAGTCTTTTTTCCCCAGGAAAAACTGTGTATTATTTCTGGTGTAAAGCTTTTCTCACAGCTGCAGTCTCAGATGTGTATGTTTGGGGTGAGGGGAGAGCGGTGTTGCAAGGTAGTAAAGATCTGGACAGTCACTGATTGTTTTTTAAAAGGCAAACAAACAAAATTGGTCAGCCAGTGTCCTGGTTGGAGTGTTTCAGTAGGAAGTAGGTCCTCAGTGTCAGTGGGTGCCAGCTGCAAAGGCCTATTGGTGTCTGTGATTCCCAGCCCTGGCCATTTTTGGTCCTGTTGACTTTTCCCTGCAAGAAGACCTCTGATATGTTAATGCACATTTCAAAAAGTAATAATGATTAGTGTGCCTAAACTGGTTCCTACATATGGTGATGCATAAACACCTCTGGATATCTCTTTATTCCAAAAGAAATAGAGGAAATAGATCTTCTCAACTCTGACAATGACTGGAGGTCATTATGACATTCATGGCTTTTGTCTGTCAACACAGATATCCTCAGCAGACAAACATATGAGGCAAAAGAAAAACAACTATACTATCCTATGCCTTTAAAAATTTTAAACCAGAAAAAAAAAATGCAATAGACCATTGAATCTGCAGAGTGAACATGATAGATCCCTAAAATTTGAAAAGAAATATGACAATGCATAAAACAGTATAAAAAGACAAGATTAAAAAGTTTGACTACATGCTTAAGAGGAAGAAAGAGGAAATCAATATTTTATTTTTTAGTTCTAAGATTTTAAGAATCGATTTATTTAGGTTAAGTCAATTTTAAGAATTAACTTGTCTAAAAATAGCATAATTTTGTTTAAGTACTTACTTTCGAACATTAATATAAGCACTTACCATATGTTTCTAAAATGATAATTATAAAAACGGACCTTTTAATGGTTGAGACTTTGGCTAGACATTATGCCAGCGAGGACTCCTATAATACTTCGAGTATGCGCCTTCTGCTTTTGGGGCATTAAGTTTCAATCCTGCTGGGTTTTGTTATATAAAATTCCTATTCATAGAGTAATTCTAATTAATTCCTGACCCTCCCAAAAGGAATTTCCCCTTGTCTAAAACCTTTCCAAGGTAAAAGAAATGTCTTTTAGAAGTACTGTAATAATTCCCTGAAGCTGCAGTAGCTCTAAAAATATTTTCAGGTGTGTAATTAAAAATATGTAATCAATTGGCTTTCAGAATGTGACTGACCTAGAGAATGACACCACAAGATAAGTGCATGTATGAACATTAAAGCTGGTTATATGTTCACTTATTCTCCTCAAGGGATATTACTCATAAAATTTAGAATCAACTTAAAATATTGGAAGTTAATTTGGTGTGATTTATACATTCTAATGAAGAGCCAACCCGTGTCATCCCTTGATTAAGACAGGTATGGCTATAGTCTTCCCTGGGCTCTGGATCACAAGTATAAACAAATAATTCAACTTTCTTCCAGTGGCACAGCTTTCTTCCATCAGTGGTCAACTTATGCAAGATGAAACAGAAGCTCATTGAGGAAGAAGCACTCTCCATGTGATGTATTTAGGAAGAACTGCAAAAAATCACTCATTCTACTTATTCTTTTTAATTAGTTATTACTGGTTTAATTTTGTTTCATTCTTTAATCTTTAGGATATTTACTGAAATATATGTGTAGACTTATGTCTGTGACAAGGGTGATAAAACACTTCTATACAAGTAGAGCAGAGCAGAGCTATGGAGGGTGTAAGAGTGTACATGAACAATGTTTGTAGAAATCCTACAAGCATAAAATCATAGAATGTGCTGAGATGGAAGGGACCCACAAGGATCATTGAGTCCAGCTCTTAGCCCTGCACAGGACAACCCCAAGAATCACACCAGTTGCCTGAGAGCAATGTTTCATGACCCAATGGGTGAAGATTTTTTTTCCTACTATCCAACCTAAACTTCCCCTCACACATTCATGCCATTCCCAGATGCCCTGTCACTGATCATCAGTGACAACAGATTGGAGCCTGCACCTCCACTTCCCTTCGTGAGGACACTGTAGATCACAATAAGGTCTTCTCTCAGTCTCCTCTTTGCGAGCCATTGACCAGGACCGCAATGACCACACGAACATGACAGGTTGTGGGCTCAAAAGGGGGGCCGAGTTTATTGTGGGGAGCAGCTTTTATAGGGTTGGGGGGAAGGTTCTGGAAAACAGGGCGGTAACTTGAGGGTGATTGGATAGAAGTGGGGGTGGAGCTTGTAGCTTAGCAACTGAACAACCAATGGGGAACGGCTCAGCAAACACCCAATCAGAGATCAGGGTTCGGGGCAGTGGCGGGAAAACCGTGAGGGAGAGGAAGACAACATGGAGGGACATGAGGGGAAAACAAGGGGAACGGCCATAATGATAAAACTCAAGGGAAGTAACTAACTACCATAAAACAAAACCCGTAACATCTAATCACAGTAACAACCACAAACAAGGTACAAACAGTTCTAAACGTCCATAAACTATACCTTGGCTGAAAATGTAACAAGTTCTGTTTTGCTTGTTGGCTCGATAGGATCTTCCTCATATGTCCATCGTGCAAAATTTTTTTTCCATGTCTCATAATCCAGTTGTTTCCCAACACCTCTCCTCCAGGCTGAACAAGCCAAGAGAGCTCAGCTGCTTCCTCTTGTGGCTCTTCACCACCTTTGTAGCCCTCCTTTGGATAATGGACGGGTTAAAGCAATGCTTCTAGGTTTACAATGATGACCTTTTTTTCACTCATTACAACTTCTTTGTGAGGGGAAGAGGAAGGGCAGGCAATGATCTCTGTGGTGACTGGTGACAGGACACATGGAAAGGACCTGAAGTTGTGTCAGGGGAAGTTTAGGTTGGATATCAGGAATATGTTCTTCACTGAGAGGATGGTTGGGCACTGAACAGGCTCCCCAGGGAAGTCGTCACAGAACCAAGACTGTCAGAGTTCAAGGAGGGTTTGGATGATAGTCTAGGGCACATGGTGTGACTCTTGGGGATGGCCCTTTGCAGGGCTAAAGGTTGGATTCGATGATCCTTGTGGGTCCCTTCCAACTTGGCATATTCTATGATTCTGTTGTTATGTAGAAAGAGGAATGTTATCAATGCTAGGGCTCATACAAAAAATTAAATGTGCATGCTAATTATATAGTATAGAGTCATTAACAAAATCATGTTTCAGACATCTATAGATGTTAATAGCCTGTAGGAGAAATGCCTATCTACTTTTAGTTGTCTTACTTGTACTAACTCTACAGGTTTGTGAGTATAGCAGTAAGCTGTAGTATTGTCATAGAATTTTACATGTGCAGGATGTTTTCCTATTTTGCAAGCATACAGTGCTTCCTATAATAATTTATGCATAACTGTTTATGAAGATAAGCCTAATTAAATAACAGATATTTAACTGACCCTTCTTTATCTTTACTTCACAGTCTACAATTTGCTTCTTAATTGTTAGGTGGGTTTTGTTTTTTATCGCCACAAAAGTCAGGTATGCATGACAGTGTCTCCCAGCTTATATTTTAGCTAGATACTAATAAAAACCTCCACTTGTTTTTAAGCTTTTTTCCTCTTGCATAGCTCCAGTGAACCCATCAAACATTTCATTATAACAGTTTCTTACTGTTCTGCTTCCTCTTGACATAGCTGTCAGATTCATAGTTAAAGCTGGAAGAAGTCTTTAATAACTGGACATTATTTTTTTTACCTGTGCAGAAGTACAAATGCCCTTGTAACCTATTCTAAATGTTTCCCATGAGTGCTCAAGAGCAACGGCCAAACAGTATTTGATAGGTGTAATATGTACTTCCACATATATTATATTTACAGGTCTTGTAAAGTCCTATTTTCCTCATGACTCCTGTGATATCATTATTCTTGAGAGTACAATTGATCAGTAAAAAGCTACTACATGCTGCTTCAGAGGGTGAGGGGTAGCCACCAGTCATTTCTTACATCCTACACTTACTCCATGTTTTGTCCTCATTTCTGCGTAGGTGCTTTGTTATTTATTTCCTTATTAATTATTTGGAGCAGGGACCACAATTTGAGCTGACAAGTAGTCACAGCACCAAGTCTGCCAGAGTTCACGAAGCATTTGGAAAATGCTCTCAGGCACATGGTGTGACTCTTGATGCTATCCTGTGCAAGGCCAGGAGTTGGACTTTGATGATCCTTGTGATCTCTTCCAGCTCAGGATATACTATGATTGTAAATGTGAATGTTAAAGCTTCCAGAATGAATACATAGTTTTGATACATGAATTTACATATATACATATATGAAGATTGACAGGAATCTATGACATGTTAGTGCAATTTTCTCTATGTGTCACTGTCTTTGGTCTGACTTCCAACATCATCTATAAATGAATTGAAGGAGGCATAAAACATTTTGGAGCATGAATGGACCTTTAGGATTGGTGGGTTTCCCTTTCACATTACTAGTCATGGTTTCTTTGGTACCAGAGTAGAAGGAAGCTCTTTCATTCCATGCTGAATAGAGGACACCACAGAAAATTTTCTGTTTGCCCTAGCTAAGACAAATACTGGACAAAAATAATTGGCAGGAAAATCTTAATGAAGAGTAGTAATAGCCAAAGGAAGTGGTTGAGTAATCTATGGTCTTCAGTGTTATTATTTGTCCAATGTCCATTTCTGAGAACAGTTATGACTTTGTGCCTCCAAACTGAGCAACCCTAACAATGGTGCTGGGAGCAGCAGAACTGCTGATACGGTCAAGTCCCCGGCTTCTAAAATAGCTTAACACTTTCCTCTGGGTTGGGATGGGGAATGACTGAGGAAGACACCAAGAAAATGAATCAAAAGTAATCAGAACAGTTTGGGTTGGAAGGAACCTTAAAAACCATCTAGTTCCAACCACTTGCCATGGCCAGGGACACTTTCACTAGATCAGTTTGCTCAAAACCTCATCCAGCCTGTCCTTTGGTGAGGAGTGTGTATTAATTGAAACCAGTCATATATTTCACTTTGAAACCTTAGTGTGGCCCAGAATAATGCATTTATTCCTCACAAATGAACAGTCAGAAATGGTTCTGAGCAGGCTGTAGAAGTTGTACAAGACCTGGATGAAGCAGGACTCATTTGAGATTGCTTGGCTTCGAGTGGCTACTGAAGAGCAAAATACCTATGAGTCATTGGAACAATCAGTGAAGAGTTGTTGTATCTTCCAAAAAGGCTCTTTTAACAAATTAATTTTCTTATTTTTAATACTCCAGTTACATTAAGATTTAATGTGACTGAATTATGTCTGCTGTGGGAAACCGCTTTAAAATTTCTTGGCATTTATGCATTTAAATTCTTAACCATAATATTGCATTAGTGTAGTTGCACTGAATATTAAATTGATTTAAAGGTATTAATACTATATACAATATGCACTCTTTAGCATGTAAATTTTGTAATGTAGCAACAAAATGCAAATTGGAAAATATTTTTCACATTCTTGGTAAATGTATTAGATTTTTTGCATTTATTCCTGATGGCTTATAATCATTATAGCAAAATGAGTTGAATGGAATTCTTTGATTTATAAAAGAGTAAATGAGCTCTGAATCAATTCCTGAACCTTGCAGTGTTACAATACATCTATGCATTTTTGAGTGGAGTGAGAAAACACTTATAAAACCACCTACAAAATAGCTCACTCTGGCAAATGTATTTGATTTGAAATCATGAATGCTTCAGAAAAGACTGTTGTTGTCTTGTGAGCTAGAATAAAGAAGTCCCAAACCTTAACCTTTGTTTGCATAATGGAAAAATAAGTGCAGCTCTAACACAATTGGATATTTACAAAAATTATTGGATTTGAGTGATCTGTAGGAGCATAAATGAAGTTGCTGTGTCTTTGAAGGCATTCCCTATTGGTTGTCTGTAAATCTGTGATTTTGTTCTTGGATCCCTAAAAGGGCAGAAGATTATGATATGGCAGTTGCCAGCACCAGTGAACAAACCAAGCAGAGAATAAGGCAGTCAGAAAATTTATATACCAAATATCCTATGGGGCTCTACTAGACCCTCATTCAAACTGTGGTAATCCGGCTTCTCTTCTCTTTTCTATTGTGGTAAGGATGTGGATATGATCTTAACTAAAGCCTATCATCTCAGATACTCCATTTCCCCCTTAGCCCCACCTCCTTTTTTTCCTTTTTCTTTAAAAATTGTGAAATTCTTTGGGGAAGAAACCTTGTATACTGCCTTGCCTTGCCCAGGTTGAACCTCTGGGTATTGCTGTGAGGCATTTTCGCCATCAGAAATTCTTTTCAGAGATATAATGCTTTTATAACAATTTTGAAGTATATTTCTCTTCTCTAAATGAACAATTCATGTACAACCTGAGTAGTTTGTGCTTCTACCAGGAATGCAGTGAAAAAATGCTGTAAAAATTAGATTATAATTTTTGCTGAAATTTTCTCTGCTAATGCACCTTTTATGCAAAACAATCAGTAGTTTTTTTTCTAAATATGCTTTCCTTATCCAGAGAATGTTAATGGAAACACATTCTATACTAAAAACTGTTTACTGTTTGATTTTAAAAGCAGCTTCCATAACACAGATCTCTTTAATGGAAATGTATTGTAAAAACAAACTCTTTACAATACACATAAAATATTTTTATACTGCAGCACTCTTTAATGGAAAAGTCCTGTATATACTGCACTGATTATTTTCTATTAAAACACTTAAACAGACCCTGTTTTAAACCAATATCTAGTTCATAATTTATATGAACAGTTTTAGCTGAGCATTCTAAACACAGTCAACTTCACACAGAAAAAACATTTAAGGTATTTCTTGTTGACTAAATGTACAGTGATCATTTTTTCATTTTCAGTGGAAAAAGTAGGGAGATAAGAGTTAGTTTTGAAAGCAATCATGTTAAAACATACTCACTTTCAAGTAGGTAAAACTGTCCTAAGTTATATAGAATCACCTTTGCACCCTTTCTTCTCTACTCTTGGGTTAGGAGACTTCAACACTACTGCCCTTCAGCCAGACAGGCCTTATATTTATACAAATTCACATACTAAAGGTCAGCAGCAGTGAAAATAAACCATTAGGTAATAACCCGAATTCTTCAGTGACCCCTCAAGAAAGATTTTTGCCTGCAAAGTGGTACATTCTTTCAGGAGAAAGTGGATTAATCCACAGCTTTGCTTTCTTGAAGAAGCACTCCACAAAAGTTTTGTGGCTTTAGCACATAACAGCTCCCCCAGGGCCAACGGGAACCCTGTAGGTGTGGTGGTCCTGTGCTGCTTCCCTGGAATTCCTGCTCCATAAAGGTGTTTTCCATTCTCTCCATTGCAGTGCCTGAGTCTGTGCCAGGTAGTCATGTCCAAGTCTTCCTTGCTGAGCTCCTGCTGGCAGAGGGACTGCCTGCAGCTTGACTTGGGGAGAAATACCAAAAGGAGCATCTCAGAATGAGCCCTGGAAGGTTGGAGGTTTGAGATTCTGTGGTCCTAAGATGCCACCTCTGATTTGCCTTTACCAAGGCAGGAACCTTTATTTCCATGGTCCAGCGTTGTGCTGTCACAGGACTGGGAACTACTTCACAGTGCAGTTGCCAAGCCCTCCTGTTCCCACTTCCCACGGTTTTTGCAAGAGGTGGTGACCTATTAGAACAAATTGGGGGTATTGGTTTCTTCTTTTTTTCCTTCACTTGAAACCCAGTTGCCCAGGGTTTAAAGCTAAATGAAACCAAATGAATGCTTTATTTCTCCTGTTATTCCTGTGCAACCAGAAAAACCTGTGAGTCCCTCACACAGCTGTGCAAGCTGACTTATTTGTCTTTGAGTTCTGTGAGTTGACACACTGAGAGTCACAATGTAGTTTAAATGGAAAAAGATATTTCTATAGTCTCTGCTCATTAATAGACTGGTTGAAGTCTGGGAAGGATTAGTTCTCTTAAAGATTAAATATTACCATTTAAGAATCACTTTCTGTACTTTAACACATTTGGGTTTTTATAGTTCTAGAAAATATGTTGGAAATACTCATTGGTGATTAAAGTTTTGAACCTGTAAAGAGGTGCACTGGGAACACAAAGGAAGAATGTGGGCCAAGAACAGATGTCGTGACTTGCTCTTTGATTTTCAGTGCCCAAAGTTCCTGCTGCCTTACAGAGAAGACAGTATTGGAAGTTCTGTGTTCTATCTAAACCTATTGCAGAAGTTTCCAAGCTTTTGCATCACCTCAGATAGAGACATATTGTAAAATTCTGTAAGTGACTTTGAATGGACTCTGGCAATATATGAAGTTATCGCTTCCTATTGTAGAACAGTGTGAAATTGAAGTTCTTAGACAGCTATATTTAAAATTCTTGCATTTTCATATAGCTAGTTTATCCAAGGGCTATAAGTGGTATGAAGTGAATTATCTTTTGTCCTGCTTCAGGTTGTACATGATAAGCTCTCTATCTTATTCTGATCAGTGTTTTTTGTTGCCTTTTTTTGTTGTTGTTGTTGTATTGTTACGGGGTTTTTTTGTTTTGCTTTGTTTTGCTTTTTCTTAAAACTCCAGCAAGAAAAGAAAACAACCTCAATACTCAAACAGCTTGTATGGTATTGCTAGCATGCATCTTTCACCCTTAGCCATAGAAATAGCATTAAGTCAGTATTTAGCGAAGACAAGTATTGAGAAAAGGCTTCTGTGCCTTAGTTGTTCAGGATTTATCTCCACAAATAAAGGGACAAAATTTTAAATATGGCTTTTGTTTCAGTGTAACTTTACAATAGATAAACATTTAATAACAGTGAGCTGTGACATTTACAAAGAGAAAAACATTTGAACACAGAGATTTAACAAATTCTCAGGATTCTCAAGAGCAAATCTAAAATATTGCATCTCATTGTCCTCGGCTGAGCTCTGTGGACACTCACTGAGAAAAACCACTTTCTGTCTCCTGTATAGCAGATTTCTGAATGTGTCCATTTCTTCCTGGCAATTTTAACCACACTGAATTTTTTTTCCTCGTCTGAATGTTGGTCTTGTCTTCAGAGTTGTTACAGACAGTCTTAGGGAACCAAGAAGGTGGTTTTGGTGCTGAAAAAGCCATGATATTTTCAAGTTCTGTCTGAAAACTTTGAACTTTGGAGTAAAAATATCACCTAGATATGGGACTGAGAGATTGAGGAAAGGAATAGTATCTATTGATCTCTGTGGACTATAAGGAAGGTAAAATGGTTTATAGTGTCCCTTTATTCTCACTGCCTGGAACAGCTGGGCAAACAGAGAGGAAATGGCTTTCTCCCAGTACTTGTCAAATAACTGATCCACAAATTATCCCTCCAAGGGACAAGGTAGACAACAACAGTATGTTCATAAATCAAGAGTCAAGTTACAGGACTGTGGCCAAGATTCAGAAAGAAGGATTAAATAAAGGTTTATGGGATAGAAAGTGGACTAATAAAATTTGAAATAATTATTTTATTAATATACATGGACTAGCCAATCATGAATAATTAAATGCAATCTCTGATATCAAATTATCCAACCCGACCACATAGTATATGTACATTATATGCCTGTATATTTCATACAAATAATGCTCTGTAAATTAGCATTTGCCCAATATTTACAGGTACCTTATGTCCAAGGCAATCTGAGTCAATAGTCTGCATAACCTACAAAGAAAACAGGAGGAAATTTCTTGCAACAACAACAACAAAAAAAAGCCTGAAAAAGTGAAATCTCTATTCTCTTCCATATCCTGCAGAAACTATTCAACATATTACACTACCTTACTCTTTGATAGGAAATAACGAATTTCTTGAACTTGCTGTTCCTTGGCTGAATGAATTTAACAAAACATGTTACAGTACAGAAAACCTAGTCATTCAATTATACTTTGTTGTGCAGTAAAAAGCCAGAGTACAGCCCAACAAAATACTTATGTGTTTACAAGCTGAAACATATTTCAGTAACATCTGATTAGAAGTTAATATCTTAGGTGATATGTCATTATCAGCATTAAATGTATTATCCCAACTGAAATAATAAATTTCATTTTACTTGTGTTTAACAGCAAACATGAATCAAAAAATGTTTCCTGAATTTTATTAAAATTCTGTTATAGCTCATTTATAACTGAGGACAATAAAGTATTTACAGAATGGTATAATCAGTGAAAAGATAAAGAGTTCCAAGCTACCTGTTCTATATTGTTAGCATAAATGAAAAATAAGATGGGATCAAGATAAGAGTTTTGCAAGACTGCCTTGGTATTATTCTCTACACAATTTGCTCCTCTCTGATTTGACATGGAGTTTATTCTTCCTTACTTAAGGGCCAAATCTTGAAGTCTTCACACAGACAATGAATGCATGGGCTGCACGTGGCCTCAGGGCATCATGTATGTATTTGTGGCTGGTAGGACTTGGTGCAATTAAGGCATCTCAACAAAAGGAAGTCTCAGGCATCTAAGCCTGAGCCCACAACACTTCAGAAGCAGCTGACAGGATCCCCCACTGTGTTTCCTCTGATCTGTATATACAGAAACTGTGGGGTCTACAGAAACTGAGTGATCAAACAGCATCACTGGGTTTCTCCAGCAGAAATTACATAAGGTACTTTTCAATTCAGCAGTACTTGGGAAAATTGCATTGCTATTTTTGGGGGGCAGATGAGTAAAATGCATATTGAAACTTCTTTTGGAGTAAAGCCAAATATCTTGAGCAGGTTTGTAATAGCATTGCAGATTTTACTTTGAGTGTTGTAATAGACCAGTATCTAGGGGTGATGATTATGCTTTGGAATGTACTTTAACTTTCTTCAGAAGTGTGTGCCTCTTCACATGTGTACATATATATGTGTGTATGTGGGTAAATATGTGTGTAAAAACCATATATATGTGCAGCTATTCTATTTCTGAACTGTTCAAAACAGAGAACAGCAATAATACACAAAGATTTATCAAATGCTTCTGCTTGTTTTTTGAGTTTTTTTCCAATAAGACATCAGAACATTTTGATCTGTAGGTATTATAAAGTAATACAGAGTCTTATTTTTCACAGCCGCTGCAGTGTTGACTTTGGCAGAGGAGAGGACACCAGGTGTTTGTCACCTGAAGCAGTATTTTTAGTTTGGAACAAACAGCATTTAATACTGGCCAAGATGGTGCTCTTAGATCTGTAGGTGAAGAACTTAAAACTGCACCTGGAATGTCATATTACCAGAACTCTTTGTCTATAAGAAGTCCTTTACTTGAAACTTTCGGCTTTTGAGTGTTACTTTTTCACTGAAAGTGAGTGCCATTACAAACACTAAGCGTGGAAAAGCAAAGCAGCAAAAGCTGTGATATCTACTATTTAAACTGTTAAGCAGTTTTGTAAAGCTTTAAAGGCTGGAGATGTAAGGAATTAAAAGTACATTTGTGAGATCTAGAAAGTACTGTTGAAGAGAGCATTGCTTTATGGTTCATTAATTCTTCTTCCTCAATATAATGTTACCTCTCTTGTTTTTATTCCTCTATTTGTGTACTTAAGCACAAATGTGCATGTGCATTTGTAGTGTATCAAGTCCCCAATTAGAAACCTGTGTACTTTAGACTGCATATGTACATTGTTACCAGATCCCTGCTGCGGGTTGCCGCTGAATGATATGCAGGTGATAACTGTTGGACACTCTTCACTGAATGATGCCTGAAGTAAGATCAATGAAAAAGAAACCAATCCTATAAAGGCATAAAATAGAAGGGTTTGTTTTCATTTGTTTCGTAAATCTTAATTTCATGTCCTGAAAGTGAATGAGAAGTCTGTTTTCCTCTGATGTCTTGTAACTTACATAATTTCTCAGTTTTCAATAAATAAATTGCTTGTTTCTTAGAATTAAATGCATTTTTCCTCCCACCTTTTAGGGAATATATATGAAGTTCTTTTACAGGATATCTATGAAGATATTTTGACTGCAGAAATCCTTATTTAGAATTTTTAGTGACTACTGCACATATATAACTCTGCAAGAACTCAATAGTGGAACTTCCTAAGGAAAAGGAAGAGGATATGTCACCATCATACTGAGAGGCCTCTCTTAAAGGCTCTCCAAGAAAGAAATGCTACCATTTTCCTTCCCTGCATGATTCTGAAATACCCTACCAAGACAAGGATAATTTTTTGTTTTATTTTTCTAGGAAATAAACCCCCCCCAAAAAAACATCCAGGACCAGAAAAATCTCAAATCTGTTCTCATCTGAAGAAAAATGTGCACACACATATATATGCGTATTTACATATATATATATGTATATATATAAATTCTCTTCTGCCTTATCATAGACCTTGGATTATTTGTAGCCTGACCTAATATTGGTTCCAAGTTTAACATCCAAGTCCAACTTGGATTTCTCTAGGTGTTTGTTGTAACAGTCCAGTGCCATTTTACGGCAAAAATATTGACTGTCAGTGAGAACTTGACATTTAAAATCCTTCTGCACCATTGATCCTCACTGCAAATATCTTTACAATAATCTTTTTATTAAAAAACTTTTCAGAAAGATGAACTAAGTATTGGTAAAGAGCTGTTAATGAGTAAATAAATGTAACTAAGCCCAAACACACTTTAGGTATTTGATATAAGGTGTTTGGAAGATATTTTAGGTATTAGATACTTGGAAGATTACTGTAGATGACTATTGCACAGAAAAGGTCTATTTGTTAATATCTCAGATCCAGTACAGTTCCTGAATTCACACCATAAAAACCTTTTATTCTTTAAATTGAATTACATGCAAATATACTCCTTTATTATGAATGAGTATTCTTTTCCTAGAATTTCAAGGAAAATAATATTAGATCTATTTAATTGGCATAAATGCAGACTTTTTTTAATCATTAAAGAAGCAAACCTCTCTGTTAGAAATATAATAAAAGGAATCAGAAAATTAATTAATTGTTTGTCCAATTAGGATACACAGGAATCATCTTACACGAATCCATAGAGACCTCTGTGTGGTTGCAGAGCAGAAAACAAATCAGCACCCAGCACTTCTAGTTTAATGTTTTGCAGTTCTGATCTTCTCAACAGATGATGTTGACCCCTGGGGTTCTGGATTTGTGCAGTTTGAGAAAGAGCCGGGAAAAGGACAAAACGTTTTCCATGGCAAAGAGAATCGTTGCTAAAGTACTTATTGTACCTGTGCATAGACGCACGACTGTTATGAAAAATAATTAGTAGCTATTAATTACCATTATCAGCTTCAAAGCATCTAGTTCAGTGACAAACCTCAGATACACAAACCTGATTCACACGTACTGACTCTCACCTTGGGTTTTAAACCACAGCATTTATTACTACACGAGTCTATTCAGCTGTTTAATAGTAATTGCTGTCATAACCATCACACAGGGCTGTTTGTTTCTAAGACTGTTGGTTTCATAAATTCTATTGCCAAGTACTTTACTTTCAGAGAACGTTTTACTGAGTCCATTCTCTCTTCAGATGAAAGTTGAGTAGTTTTGTCTCCAATCCATTCTGCCTATATACTTTGTGTAGCACTTCACTTTGGCTGTCCAAAAATTCTGTTTTGTTTTGTGAAACAAAATGCCACACAACTTAGGAAGTGCTCAAATTTATTGGAAAAACTTTAGAAGATTGAGATCTTCACATGGCATGGAGGACTTTGAACCTGAAACTTTTCATGTGAAAGATGAGGACAGGTGTAATTCTGATGTTAGCTCTGATATAAATCAAGAATGGCTGCTCTGAAGTTAGCAGAGTTGTACTAGTCTAAAAAGTATGCTAGAAGATCAAACTACAGACACAAATGGTCTGTGTCTTCATTGTGTATGCATAGACATCAAGATATTTTTAATTTCAGAATTAAAAGAAAAAAAGAGAGGGGAAAAAAGTGTAAAAGATAAAATGTTTGATCCTGAATTATTTGAAAGTGTTGTTCAGCAAAAATGCCAGAGGTAGTATTTTTTTTACCTACTGTCATTTAGACTTCAGTACCTAGGTTTCAAGTGAAATTATACTCACCTATCCTGAGACTACATGAACAAAACATTTGCCAGAGCTGTTACTGGAGATAATTCAGTCTAGAATTACATTTTCAAACATTATTAATTGGTGTATATATAAGATCAATTGCACTGTGCAAATTTACTGAAATTGAAGGTCTGGATCGTAGAGATTGTTTTCAAATATGCATTAACCAAAGGAAGTGCGAATATTGTTACTAGATAATATTGCAGAAGATTCTCTAGGAATAATTGTACTGTAGGAAGTTAAGGCTGGTTAGCTTTGGAAAAAAAAAAAGCTGCTGTGTTGATGTTCTTCACCAAGATTTTGAGTGGCTCTGATAAGACTGAAAAAGAATAGTTGTATGTGAGAATTTTGCACAAAACCAAAATGAATGTTAGTGACTTAATACAGTTCTATGTTGTGTGTAGGCATCTCTCCACACACCTCTATTTTTTTCTTTTTTTTTTTTTAAACCCTCTTGTACATGTAATCTAGTCATGCATTAATATAAATCGTAACAATGGGATTTATATGTGTGGAGTTGGGATAAAAGTGGACATGATTTGGAGCCAACTGCGCCACTACCTGTTGTGATGGAAATGGAGTTATGATTGCTAAATATTCATTTGCTTGCTGAAATGTTTATTAAATGAATGTTGATTTGGATTAATATAAGCTTTTATGGAAAAATCAGCAGGGTAGAAACAGAATAGATCAAGGTAAGCCAGATAGTCAGAGACTCTTAAAAGGCATTGGGAATGTAGAATACCTCTGCAGTCAAAAACACTTCAGTAATCAAAAGGGGGGGGGCGGGGGTTGGGGGGAAGGTGTTGTTTTGGGAGAACAAAAAAGTTACAAGATCTCTCTAATGTCTGTGGTATCTCTGCCTGCTCTCTCAGGAGGGTAGTTTGAAGAAGAGAGTTTGGCTAGTTGCATAGTGCCTAAAGTGGGGGTTTGCTATTAGTATTCTGAGGTTTATTTCCATTGACAAAATCAATAATAATTTGTAAGAAAGACACCAGGAGTATCTCAGTAATGCAGAGATATCGCCAAGGGAACTTGAGCGAGGTTTGCACCAAGGAGAGGAGGAGAAAGGTGTGTCCAGCAGATGGCTGAGGCCATAGGATCAGCCACACCCCCTGCAAAACTCCAAGCTTCCCCTGTGCTGGAGAGGAGGCACTTGTATATCTTCCCTATTAGTTTTCTTCCCTACTTTGGGGAAAGATGCATGAAGAAAAGTGTTGTTTACTGTATCTAGGCCTTGAAAGTCTGAGAAATGCATTTCACACAGTGTTATGCCTGAAGAAAACTTTGCTCCCTTCTGATGCGTGAGGCCAAGCTATTTAAGTACCACTGTTATGTAAATATTTACATTCTTAAAGAATATACTTCCCCATAATAATTATATCTATTCAATGCATACCGTACTCACTTAGTAGCAAACATTAAAACAAGATACTTATGAAGAGAAGCCCTTGTCATTTGGCAAAGAAGACTGAAATAATCCTCTGCTACTTGCTCCCCCCTCCATTTTAATTGTTAATATCTCTTCAGTATGCGGGAGAAGTAATCTCCCACCACGCTAAAGCAGTCAGCCTAATTGAAAAGAAATACAAGTCATCTAGTGCACAGCTGAAAAATTCAGCTAAAATGCAATCTGTCATTATCTTCCCATTGCCAATTTTAAATAGGTATTAAAGTAAATGGGGGAAACATCTTCTCATTTCTCTTGTGGTATCATTTCGTTTTTACAGAAATCCCTAATCCTCAAATGAAGATTCTGCCTGATACCAACAAAACACTCAAGACTTAGCCTCAAGTGTCTTGGAAACCAGATCCAAAAATAGAGGAAAAATTTCCCTATCATGAATTAATCTCATTTGAAGATGATTTTAAAAATACAGTTTATGCAATGCAAATCCTCGCTCCCAGAATAACCTGTATTTGTGGTTGTTATGCCACAGTCAAGAGATAAATTACTGCTCAGTGAGCTGTTTCAGCATGGCAACGTGAACTGCAGCTAGGATTAAGGAAACTGATGAAGCATAACATACCATGAGAGAAATGAAAACGTTTTATAGGACACATGGGTGTTATTGACAGGTTTCTACTTTTTGATACAATGAACTACTTCAGCAGGAGACTGTATTTGAAAAGTATCCTGCATTAGAAAATTATATGCCACATTTAAAAGTATTCACACTTTTAGTCTCCAAATTATTATGCGCTACATAACACATTTCAATTTAATTGGAAGAATATTGTATTGTGATGCTGAACACTTGTTTAATGGAGATAATATTTCAGCTTGGTAGGGAAAGTTGGATTCATTTGAAGCTGAAACACCCTTAGATTTGTAATTACCAACGCATGCTTCTGAGTAGGTAAAAGTACATTGAAAATATGTCAGATGGGGCCCTGTAGAAAATCCATCAAGACCTTAACAGGTCAAGCTCAAACAAAATCTTACTAAAGCTATTACCATCAAAGTTTATTTGGTTCTGGTCTCAGGACAACTTCATACTCCTCCACTTACTGAAATTCTCAAAAGTGCAGAAACCTCAGGATCTCCACTGTATTGCATGTGCTCAGCAAGTGCAAGGAAGTAGCTAGTTAAAAAGGTACCCCTACATGAAGCCTGTCAAATTGAAAAAGAGTTTTTATCATTCTACTATAAAACATGATAGCTAATTATTTTTCCTTCAGCAGCCTTGCTTTCTCATTCCTTCCCTGAAGTAGTAAAAGATTCAGCTAGGTTGAACAAAGACTATGCTCTCAGGAGTAATCATCTGCTGGTAGAAAATGACGTGACATTTCTGCTGTTATTATTCCTGGTGTTCACAAACTGGAAAATTTTGTACTTCAGATGTGACCAAGATAATGCCTCTGTTGTAACTACAGTTGTAGTGGTAGAGAAAAAGAAAACAAGAAATATTGTTAGGAAGAATTCCATCCTACTGTGTATTTTCTACTCAGTCCTCTCATTTGAATCGATAGCAATTAGTGTTTTGAATGCTCTTTCAGTGAGATAGTATAAGTATCTGTCAAGTCTTATCTCATTCAGTGTCCATATAATCCTAAATTCATGGACCAAGGCTTAGAACACTTTACATAGTGCTCCTAATAAACTGTGGTTTTGGTCTATCTGCGTTCTGCGATGCCTTGCACATAAACATGGTTAGTAACAAAGTTTATTGTCTCACTGGTGAGAACCAGTACTAGCTTGAATGGCCTGGCTAGACTGGACTTTAATAGGAAGAGAGTTTTCTGCACTAATATTTCATCTAATAGCTCTGCAATTTTACTGTTGGAAACATCTGAGCAATGAAGACACAGGATCAAATCAGTGCTTCTGTAGTCAGAGATGCAGTAGATGTTATAACGTCACTGATGCATTCAAGGCCAGGACGGACGGGCCCCTGAGCAACCTGGTGTAGTGGAAGATGGCATGAAGTGGCCATGGCAGAAGGGTTGGAACTAGGTGATCTCTATGGTCCCTTCCAGCCCAAACCATTCTATGATTGTATGATAAGATGCAAATATTCAGACAGCTACTGCAGAACAATGGCTTTCAACACTTGCTGTTGCACAGACTGCAGCACTGGACAAGTACCAGGTTGTATGTGCATTTGTACCCGTCCTCTCTGCTATGCTTGATGGTAATCAAGTGAAATCCCATGATTCAGACTGAACATCACAGGGATGCAGAACCATCCATAGGTGGTGTCGCCCTTGTTTACCTTGCTGAGCAAATGGCACTTAGATGTGACAGTGGAGTCCTCTTTTAGCATTGCTGGGAACTGCATTGATATTGTCCTCTGAAATCCAACTGCATTGTTACAAATGAAAAACTAGTTTGTCTTGGTCCACATTTGAAGAATCCAAATATATAAGTAACCAAATTTTATAAATGTAAGATATATTTTGGAGTGACCTAATTGTGGACTTCCAGTACCTGAAGGGAGACTACAAGATGGAGAATGAATATTTTCAAAGACAGATTTTCTTTAGACTGAGAGATTAGATGTTAGGAAGAAATTCTTTACTGTGAGATGGTGAGGCACTGGCACTGGTTGCCCAGGAAGTTGTGGATGCCCAATCCCTGGAAGTGTTCAAGGCCAGGTTGGATGGAACTCTGAGTAACCTAGTCTAGTGAAAGGTGTCTCTGCACGTGGCACAGACATTGGAACTAGATGATCTTTAGGGTCTATTTCAACCCAAACCATTCTATGATTCTATAAAGCTTAATAGATATTTCAAGTTGGGGGAAAAGCACCTCTTGTTTGATTCTTATGCTTGTTTTGGTGCCATTGTGTAAGTCAAAGCTGACAAGTGGATACTTTGTGGTGAGACTCACACAGGGAAGTATTAAGCATTAGAACAGGTTCCCTAGGGAAAGTGATTGAGTCGCCATGCCTGAAAGCGTTTGAAAAATGAGTAGACTTGGCATTTCATGATCTCTTTTAATTGGCGTGGTGGTATTTGGTTGAAGGTTGGATTCGACTTTGGAGGTATTTTCCGACTTAATTATTCTATGATTCTAAAATGAAGGAAGATAAAAGAACACTGAGAAGAACTGTGCTGAAAACTGGTTGGAATATGAACTACATGATGTTATATAAGCTGTGTTATTCTTTACTGCAAACCAAAATCTAGAAGATATGTTTTTTCTGCTCTCTGTATTTAATTTGCAATCTAGGGAGAAGGTAAAAAAACAATTACAATAATAATAAAAGTTTTATTAATAATAATCTCTTGCAGGGCCAGAGAAGAAAAAGGGAATCTGGGTGATACATGTAGTGAGACTGCATATGGAATGCAGGTTAGTATGAATTAGGTGAAAGAAAATGTTTGTGCAAAACACTGCCTATCTGAATACAGATTTCATAATCAGCACAAGAAGAGGTTGAAAACAGAATGATATTTTTATGGTCTACAAAATGTCATTGTTTTTGGAAATTATACTGTATTGAATGCATCATATTATGCAGCACAGGATCTAGATGAGAAATTCAAGCCAGTAAACTTGAAATGTCTGCTTTTCAAAAGATGGAAAAACTATCAAAACTAATACAGGGAACAAAGGTAAGGGACTGATATTTTATTGACATTTGGTAGCAGTGACTTGCCCATGGTTGTAACTGTGGCATATGTAACATTTTCAGCAAACTGCCCCCTCCCCACCTTCCATCAAGTTGTCTGTGCTACTGGTGGAAACTACCTCTTCTTTATGTTCTCCACCATGTAAGTTAAAAAAAAAAAAAAAAAGAAATATTAGAAGAGCTTACATCATACTTCTGTGTATATAATATGGGAGAAGGGCTAGCATGCAATTTTCAAAACAGGGTGTGCATTCTGAATATCCTTCTTGTTCTCTGCTGGGGCTTACAGCTGGTCAGGTTCTGGGGAGAAGAAAGAATGTAAGCAGAACAGAGTGTTCTAGAACTCTAATTAAGTATTTGCTGGTTATATTTCTCACAGAAATGTCTTAATAACATTAAAATGTCAATTGGCATTCAGCAGTGTTCATAGACTATTTAGAATTCCTGTGGGAATATTTTAATGTCTAGGGAACTGTCCTCAATGTGTAGACCTAAAGAGGGACCATAATTTTCTGGCTCCTTGATCCATCTCTCCCAAACATGTTCCACAAATTCTTTTAGTTAAATTTTGTATTGGAATTTATTTTGCATACAATGATTGAAACTCTCAATCAGATCCATGCTGAGGCTGAGCATAGTCATCACTACAAGTCGGTCCTATTTGACACATACTTGGGGGTGAGATAAAATAGTGCAAAAAGAAAAAAAATCTGCATTAGAAAAAATTTTGATAGAAAGTATTTTCTGTTCCTTGTAAAAGCCAAATACCTTCAGCTGAAGTTATCAGCCACAGAAACTTCCCCCAGTGTCCTCATCACCAACAACAGGACAAGTCCCAGCTGGAACCATTTATTGGCTTAGTCAAGTTCTCCACTACTTTGTTCTAAATATGTCAACTTTGATTCATCCTCAGGCTTAGTTACTGTCAAACACTGTTAAATGGAACTGGAATCAGCACTGCACCTAGGCATCCACTAAGCCAAAACCGTAATCACTTCTGCAGAAATGTTAGCAATCTCTGGCACTGAAGAGTCATGGCATTCCTGTGAGGGTATCTTCTATGAAAAGGGAAGTCTGGTCTCATCTTTGGCACCAGCTAAAGGTAAGAAGTTCATAACATTGTTACAGAAAGCTTTGGCAGGAAGCTTTGTCCCTCAGAAGAGTGAAAGTTCATATTTATTTGCATGATTGATACTGTCAGGGCACACACAGGAGTTCATTATGAGCCCAGAGTTAGGACCATTCCTACCAACTAAAGCACTGGCAATGTTAAGCTTAACATTTCAGTGGAGCTTGTTGTGAGGCTAAATGGAAAAATTTGATCATTTTGAGAGATGAATGGTAAAGCACAAAATATTTTCAAGTGGCTAAGAGAAAAAGGCTTCATCTACAGGCTGCAAAAACAGTTAAGGAAGCATACTTAGAATGGCATGTTATGTACTTCTCATGTGTTTTAGGCAGCTTTTATACAGATTTCAAAGGGTACTGTTAAGGAAAACAGCATTTGAAAGCCGTATATATTGGGATGACATGTGAGGTACTAGGAAGGAATGTTACCAATAATTGCTAAAGTAGTAATTTACATTATGGTGAAAAGTAAAAATTGAAGGCGAGCTGGGCAAAAGGAGATTCACCTGAGCATACTGTGACTTATTTGGAACAGGGGTCTTCAATATGTGAAAATGGACTCTAAGTCTCCTAAGGATTCTTATATTTAGGAATTTATGCAGATGAGTCTTTGACTCTATGGTTTTCTTTACTGTAAAATAGAAGTGAATGACATATATCTGAACAGACATTTTTAGTGGTACATAAAGGTGAAATCTCACTAATTTGTTGGAAATGGCCTAAACTTGTGCCAGGAGACGTCTAGATTGAATATCAGGAAAAATGTCTTCACTGAAAGGGTTGTCAGGCACTGGAACAGGCTGCCCAGAGAAGTTGTGATGTTACCATCCCTAGAGGTATTTAAAAGACATGTATATGTGCCACTTGGGGACATGGTTTAGTAGTGGACTTGGCAGTGCTGGGTTAACTGTTTAACTCTATGATCTTAAAGGTATTTTCCAATCTAAATGATTCTGTATTTATTGCAGTGCATTCAGTAAAATTCTAGATAAACATATTCTTTCCTTTTTGTGATCCACTGTGCTTTGAATGGCAAGGTCACCTTCAGCAATGACCAAGGCCTCCCTTGCTGCTGGCTCCTAATTGTTGCCCAGTTCTCCTATGACACTCCAGTACTCTCTGCATTTTTGAAAAAGTCAGAGTTCTTGGAGGAGATAAGAGCAATTACTGAGGAATATTACAAATAGAGTATCTGAAGATTTCCATCCTTCTTTTCCATAATTTCTTCTAATAAACTATTCTGGACGGAAAATATTTTAAATACATGTGTGATCTCATGGCAAGGCGAGTTTAAATAAGGGGAATTCCCAAATTCCAACGTGCCAGCAATTCATGCTGTCTTCAGAGCCTTGTTGGTTTGCTTTTTCAGTGCACAGATATGTGGTACATCTGTGCACAGGGATAAAATACTAGTGAGTAAGAATTCTTCACGCTGTTACTCTAACAGCAATGGTTTGAATATTTTTTGCTCTGGGCAAAGCACAGGAAGAGTTAAGCCTTGTTTAGTTGTCAATCTATCGCAATATTTACTTTAGTGTTTACAAGTATTCAGTGCATCTGGTTCAAGATAAGCTAAGAAAGATTTTACCTTAAATCATTGACGTAAGAGAAGCCAAAAACTTGTAATACTTTTTTTTTTCCCCACAGTATTTTAAGGAGAAATTTCATAAAGTCCATATCACATAAATGGTTAAATGTGCTAAAACCCACTGTGAATGCAATTCTTTTTTGAATTTAATTTCAAAATTTCTAGATAATAATAATTTAACTTCTTTTATGTTATGTGTATTCAATTTTACAGCAAAATGAATAGAATCCTGGAAATTGCTTAACCACACATTAGACCAGAAACATCAATGCTATTATATTTCATTAATGAAGAAAGCATTGTGCATAACTAATGGATTTTATTAAGGCTAATATATATAACAGCAGGAGTAGTTGGTAGACCACAAAAAGGTTTTTTAGCAAGCACTCTGTAGAAGTAAAAGTCACTGAAAGGTAAAGTAATAAACTTGTTTGACACACTGAGGAGCTGGTGTAACTTTGGCAGTCATAGGGTGACAACACCATCCTTGATAACTCGGGTGATAGGAGGGCCCTTAAGTAACAGTGTTTGACATGTCTGGGACATCTCATCAAAAGGAAAGGAAGATCCCTGACAAGAGAAGTACTAAAGAGGACTCCTGGTGGGAAAGTTGCTGCCACGCAGAAAACTGTATTAGATAAAGATATCCAAGAAACTCATGCCCCCTGGGATGCAGCAGTGGTTCTGATAATTGATGGAGTATTATTAAGATGTGTTGCTAAAGATGGTTTTGCAACAGGGTCACAAGCCCAAAGTGTACATTAAAAAAGTAGTATTTCATTAGTTTACTTTTGTTGTTGTTTAAGAAGCAAGTCTTGAGTATTTGTGTACTGGTAATTAGGGTGTATCAGAGGTAGAGTCATACTACTGAAGATCTATACCTCTTTAAGAGTATTTCAATAAATTTCATATTAATGTGATTACCAATTAATTTAGCTTTTGTCAATACAACAGCACTGTAATGTTTATTTACAAATACTTACTTGCATTGGCTTAATGTTTCAGACCAACTAAATATTGCACAGTGTCTTCCCAAAGTTCAGTGCTAAAAGGGAACAACTGGTCCTATCTACCACATAAAGCTGACTTTAAACCCATCCTTAAGTCTCCTGTTAGTAAGGAAACCCAAACTTTTCTGTCTGGTGGAAAAGCTGAGTGTAGCTCAGAGCATGCCTATGTTTAGAAGAGGTTGGCAGGTCACCCAGCAGTAAATACAACATGAGAACACAAAAAAAGGGGACGCTGTTCCTGGTACAGAATTACTTCTGCAATGCCACCTGGTCCAGAAGTGCTTTATAAACCCCCAGAAGGTATCTCCTATCAGCTAAAGGGCAAGCTGCAATGCAGCAGCTGATATGTAGGGGAACAGGTGCAAAATAAGTAGAGAAATAAAATGCAGTAAAAAGAACCCATACATCCAAAAAAAGTTGTCCTTCTGTTGAAAGTTAGTGACCCAAAACCTGTTTTTTCCATCTATCCGGTCTTAGTTTGAACTTTAGGTGTGAGCAGATTATCTGTGTATGTATCACCTTTTGTTCCAGGTCTTTAAAGAACACTGACCACTGGGAAAAATCCAGAAAGTTACTTTTATGCTTACAAAGACAGCTATGTTATGATTTTTAAAGCCTTTGCTCTTTTTTCCTGGACAAAGCTGGAACTTTGAATGCAAAGTTCATCTGTTAGGTATCATATCTCAATCAGAGCCTACAGTCCAAAGGCAAAATATTGAAAAAGAAATAATTAAGTATGTTTTGTTCTACCAGCTGTGTTTTACATGCAAATATGAATCTTGGGGAGATATTAGCTCTTCAAGGCTGTAAGTCCAGAACGGGACCATAACAGTCACTGAAACTTACTATGTGTATGGCAGAGGCAGTTGCCTTCATGAATTAATTCTCATGAAAACAAGTTTATATATAATGTGAGCTTTAAAATGAAATTTTGAAGAAGTCATTGTGTTGCAAGTCAGTTGATTGGTAGCTCTGCCCTTCTTTGGGTTTGCTTGAAGAGGTTGTTTAGCTTGTTTGTGTAATGAGCAGTTGAACATTACCTACTTGTTTAGCTTTGGGTCAGCTCTGTGCAATTGTGTGGTGCAGTGTTATAATAATTTTGTTGCATCTCTGTGAGTAATGGACGGTAATAATAACATGTTATTTTCTGTAGAGAGAGCTGTCTCTGACCCCAAAATAATAATATGGAGTGGAGGAGAAACAGGCAAAGGATGGTAGCAAAGGCCTTGAAGGCACAGCCTGGGGATGATGGCAGGGGCTATAAACATGCTATAAACAAATTGCCAAGGTTGCCAAGGTAGCGTAGCCTTGGAAATCACATAAAACTAGTTTCAGGGCAAAACAAATGGAAGAGCAAATTTCTAGAATATGCAATACGTACTGTGTGTACCACAGTATATGAGGATATAATGTGGAGGTGGAGACTAATGAAGATCAAGGTATAGCATGCATTAAAACCAATCAGAATCAACGTCATGCCGTCCTTAAAGTAAGGAGCAGGAGCTGCCAGCCCCATACCCCTCCAGGTGTAGAAGGCAGGATGCTGACCTCTGACCCCAGCTCCCCCACCTTTTCCTCTTGCAAGCAGATCTCACTTCTAACTTTAGGATCTGGAGGAGCAGAGGAAGAGAGAGCACACCAGTGAAAGAGGGTAGATACCCAAGGTGCCTGGACAAAAATTTTAAATGTGCTATTAACAAGACTCTTTGTGTATTAATATAATTTGGACAATCAGGATTTGTATTGTTGTAGCTAGGGTTATAAGTCTTTGAATAGACATGCAGGACTTTAACAATAAATTCTTGGCTGCAAATATAAGGATTTTCTTGTCTCTAACCCACAAAAGTTGCATAAGGTGCAGATTCTATTATTAATTAGCCTCACTCAGAAATCTGCATTTTACAAAATTACTATATTTGTCTAGGTTAACTTTTGCCTAAATTGCTACCACCTCTGAATTGTTCGTGACTGATTTCTGCTATGTGAATCATTGTCTGGGAGACTACATCCCACTGTAATCAAGTGATTATTTCACAGGCAAGTTATGTAGAACTCGTTAGTTTTTAACTCGTGCTTTGAAAAGATAGAATAAATATAATCTGGTTTGCCAGTGTTTTTTGAAAACAAAATGTGACTGTTAATCTCATTCTCATATTTCTTTACTTTTTCAGTCTTATGGAATCTTCTGAAATCAAATGTAGTAGACCCAGATAGGTTATGTTAGTACTGGTTATTCCAAAGATAGGAAAACATTTTTGGTATTCCTACCTGGTGTGACTTGCACATGCAGCTTTTTGTTTGCTCTTCTTGCATCAGACATTAGAAATTCATGTCTATAGAAATTTGCTGTCCTCATGGAAATCCCATCTACCAGTAAAACGAAAATATTTTCTAACCATAACATGTGCTCTAAAAGGTGTTTGGAACGGTGTTTTCTCTGCTGACAATAACATCTCTCCTTCTTTTTGCTTCCCTTAGTATTTTTCTAAATTCCTTATTTCTAATACTTTTTGTTGTCACTGTCTGCTTTCTCCTTTCCTTTTTAATGCATGTATGTTATTTAAGAATGCTGGGATTTTGTTTTACTTTTGTTAGCCCGGTCTCTCTTGTTCAGAAGTATTTTAATACAGGGACCAAAAATTCATATGAGTATCATGGGTATGTTTTTCTTATTATTTATTCAAGAATGATTATTCTTTATGAGAATAACTTCAGCCATGAGCCTTTTCCATTCACAGCTTGTACCTATAGTTCTTGTGTATAAAAGCAACCAAGCTACATGGCATTTAAAAAAACCAGTCTTTAAAGCTGTGATATCCAATTCTCTCAGTGAGAATGAGATCTGACGGAGTCCAGCATGCTGGATCACTCACTTTAGAAAGTTGTCGCCTCCAGTTGTTGACAATTATTTCAGAAACTCACAGATTATTTTTTATTATTGGAAGAATGATACCTCTGTCATGAGTAGGTCACAGTGAAATCACTCCTGATAATAAAGTTGTTCTTTTCTGTGAGATATAAAGCATAACAAATAACTTGCTATGACTTTTTCTTGTTCAGACTGTGGCTTGGTACAGAGGATATTCTATTTTAATATCCAGATTTCTAATATTTTTCTCTTTCTCCATTTCCCTTGTTGCCTCAGTAATCTGATTCTCAGCATAAATGATGTATAGTACACAAGTCAGTTCTTGTTCTTCCCTTCATTCTTCCTGTTCACATCAATTAATATCATTCAGCTGACTCATCCCTACCAGATCCAAGATTCACTGAAGATAACAGAAAGACTTCTGATGACTTCATCATTATTTGAATGAAACAGTTATTTAGGTATCAGGATTTTTTTTGTGATGTCAACCAAGTTGTACGAAGAAATTGTGCAAATACTTAGCATGGCTGTGTCTGTATTTCATACACAGTTCATCAAAGCCTATTTTAGATGTTAACATGAAAAAAAAATAAAATTTACAACCTATCTTTTTTGGCAGGCAGATACTGGGATTCATATAGCAAAAATATCTTAGTATATTTGGGAAAAGCCCCCTTTCATAATTAGACAGCACTGAGCTCTCAAAATATATATGTTTCTAGTCGTACCCCTTTTTAAAAAAAGACCCAAAATAGTTTGGCTCTAAATATGCTAATTTTAAAGTATATTATAGGTCTTTTCCTATTGGAAACCCTCATGATTCATAGATCAGTTTGTTTTGATTAAACATCTTTGAGCAGATGAGCAGTCATCTTTGAGCAGTCATTTTGCCTACAAAATGAAAACAAAGCATCTCAAAGAGATACTCTGTTGTCATATACCCCAGCTAACCAGATTTTTCTCTTTACGCACAAATATTATCACCTTTCTCTTATGCATGGTAATGGATTGACCTAATGGGTCAAACAGTTAACATAGTTGACAGCTTTTCACTTACTGGCTGTGGCATATTTTAGTCAGTGTGGATCAAATAGTTATCCAGTGGCAAATATTCTTAATAGAAGCATGACAATAGTTTTACAGCACTGAAATGCTGCTCTGTAAAATCTGTTCTTTCCTATTTGGCAGAGTACTCTCTCTCAATCTCCCTTCTTTCAGTAGTTGAGGCCCCTTTAGCATGTTATTCAGTAGATGACTCTTAGGATTGCCCAGGCAGAGGCATCAGTCGCTGGGAGCAACGAGCAGGAAAGGAGAGGGGCCATCCTCTAGGCACTTGAGAGAAAAAGGCAATTCACAGAGATCCACGAAGTAACAGAGACTTAAGAGGACTGTGCATAATGCATGATGCACAAAGGGCATGTGCTGCCAGATACCTTTGAATGCTGCGCTGGAGGAGGTGGGGAAACTGAGCTGGCTAAATAACCTGGGCTTTTGTTAATCCAAGATCAGAAGCAGACCCCAGCTGAGGGTTCATAATCACCTGCTCACTTGCAAGTTGTGAGACTGTATTGAAAAATCTATGCATTCTAGTTTCTTAAAGCTACCTTTGAAAATTTTTCTCTAATGGGAAATCTATTATGTTAAATAAAAGTCGATCACTAGATAGAGTTTATATGCATTATTAACAGGAATTGTGCGTTATCAGCTTGTACTGTGCCATTACCATGCCTCTGTAGAAGCAATTCCTTAAACTATTCTGTCCTGTTATGTGGGGTTTGTTTTGTTGTTTTTTGTTTTTTGTTGTTTTTTTGGTTGGTTGGTTGGTTTGGGTTTTTTGGTTTTTGTGGGTTTTTTTTGTTTGTTTGTTTGTTTGTTTGGGTTTTTTTGTTTTTTTTTCTTTAGTACATACCAGGAAGGGTGGGGAAATCACAGAGTCATGGAATATCAGATTGGAAGGGAAGGAGCATCTGGTCCAACCTTTCTTGGCAAAAGAGTAGCCTAGATGACGTGGCCCAGTACTGTGTCCAGATAAATCTTAAAAGTGTCCAACACTGGGCAATCCACCACTTCCCTGAGAAGATTATTTCAGTGGCTGATTTTTCTCATTGTGAAAAAAATTTCCTCTTGTGCTTAATCATAAACTACCTAGGAATAGTTTGTACATATTAGTCCTCCCTGTGATTCTTTCAGAAACAGAATATCTTTCTTCTTTGTAAATACCTTTCAGATACTGGAATGTGGTGATTAAGTCTTCCCTAAGCCTTCTTTTTCTCAAGGCTGAACAAACTCAGTTCTCTCAGCCTTTCCTCACATGGCAGACTTCCCAGTCCTGTTGCTTTCATATTAAACCTGTTTTTGCTGATACCTCTGCCAATACCTTCTTTAAGTGACACTAAAACGCTCATTCACGACATGCTTCTCTGGATTCTCAATAGCCTGTCCATGTCCTTTTTGTATAGCAGGGACCAAAGATGAACACAGTATTCCAGGTGCAGTCTGTCGAGCCCTGAGCCAAACAAGACGACTTCTTTATCTCTGTGGTGATATTGTTGTCTATGCAACCCAACATCCCATTGTATGTGGCAGTACCCTTACTGCCACAGCGGCTCACTGTTTACTATACTGAGTTTGCCTACCAGGACCCTCAGGTCCCTTCCACAGAGCTTCTCCCCATCTTGGTAGATCCCAGCCTGTGCTGCTCTACTGGATTATATTTTCCCATGTATAAGACTACACTTACCATTGGTGAATTCATAAGGTTAGCCCAGTCTATCCAGGTCTTCCTGCAGATGGCTCTTCTTTCCATAGTGCCCACTTCCTCACTCAGTTTGGTATCATCACTAAACTTTGTAAGGGTACAGTTGATCCTATCTTCCAGATCACCTGTGGATATATCAAACAGTGCTGGGCCCAGTATCAGTCACTGTGGGACCCCACTTGTAACAGGTTGCCAATTTGAAAAGGAGACATTTACCACCACTCACTGGGTGTTGGCTGTCAGCCAACTCCTCACCCAGTGCATGGACCACTTGTCTGGACCATAATGTATCAGTGTTTCTAGAAGGAGGCTGTAGAAAACTATATTGACAGCCTTGGAGGTTTGTCCCACATCAACTGAGCAGGATACTTTGTCGTAGAAGGTCATCAGGTTTATCAAGGACAATTTGTCCCTGGGTGAATCTGTGCTGGATTTTCCAAGTCATGCGCTTCATCTGACTTGTGTTAGCCCCCATGAGGACTCACTTTCCTGGGACTGAGGTAAAACTGATGGGACTATAATTTTCTGGATCCTCCTTTAAGCCTTTTTTGTAGACGGGAGTGCCATTAGCCTTCTTCCAGTCTTCTGGGGCATACCCTGATCTCCACGACTTCTCAACCACTATGGAGAGCAGTCTCTAAAGGACATCAGCCAGCTCCCTTGACATCCTGATGTAAATATTGCCAGGGTCCATCAATTTGTAGAGGTCAAGCTCTTGTAACAGTTCTTATACTATTCCTATACTGACAGTGGGTCTATATTTGCCTCAGTCTGGATGTTTTTCTTTTTTTTCCCCAAGGCCTGTGATGAAAAGCTACTTTGATGTCTCAGCAATAATATAAGTATGAGGTACCATGCTGGTTTTTGAATATCTGAAAAAAATTTCTATGAATGCTAGAGGCATATTTACTGCAGAGAACTCTGCTGACCACCATATTTGTCCCTGTCACAAAAAAAAAAAAAAAAAAAGTTTTGTGCCGAAAACAAAATGCAGACATTTTATTTACAGACAAAATAAAAGAATGCAGCTATAACTCAATATATTAAGCCATATAATTCAGAATTCCTCTAGGAAAATGAATCCTGTAATATGCAAGAGTTTTGCAAAGAGCTAAATCTCTCATGTACAGGCAGAAGAAAGTTTAAGAACATTGAAATATTAGAGGTTCCATTTTACATATTATTTAAAAAAAAAAAAAAGGCCTGGGAAAATCACATCTGCCGACCTCTATGGGGTGATTGCTATTGGATCTCTCCTCCAGCCACCTGAGATACTTATTGCAAATCTGGAATACAGTATTCTTTAATACCTTGTGTTTTTCATGGTACCATAGCATTGAAATTATATGTACATAGTCTTTATAAATAAAATAACTAATTCCAGTTCAGCTTTAAGCATGTAACTCAGTGACCCATACCACAGAAGCAAACAGAAAAAGATTACACACTTGCTTTTTCAGAGGCTGGGTTTATCAACATCATTTCTCACAGGACATTGCTTAGGGAAGGAGCATGGGTAATATTCTTGTTCTGCACACTCAAAGTCTGTTAATAAGGATTAATGTGAGGCTTAGTCATAGAATTTTAAATATTTACAATGCACCTATTTACACAGTATCACTTTGAGGTTAAATACGCAGCTAAATACTTATGCCTACTCTTAGTGTCTTTTTACCAGACTATTTTAACAATTAGCAAATAAATAAAGAGAATAATGAATGTAATTTTGCATGAGTACTTACTCATAATACAGAGTTTTTCATATTTTTGGTATCTGTGTTATAAGCAGTGTTTATAATAAGAGTCAGTCCTATTTGACTGCTGGTGTCATCCAATCCTTTGAAAAGGAATTTTTCAATAATGAATTATACATGCTGATATGGTCAAACCTTAGTCAGTATGTGACTATATAATGTTATTAAAACATCCATCTGAGAGGGACCTTCAGAAATCAGTCAGTCTTTCTTCATCAAAGCAGGATCTAATATATTAGTGCCATTTTTTTGACAGAAGTTTGATAAAACTGAGTGCTCACTATTCTACCCATTTAAAAAGTGGCTGCAGGTGAGCAAGTGAGATGACCTCTTTTTTTTTTCTGTATTTGGCACAGGCATGGAGAAGAGATTATTTCCTTTTTCTTTCAGTAAATCAGCTCGCCTGCCTGAGGTTTAAGATAACACTATTTCCCCCAGTACTCCTTTCTACCCACCTTTCTCTGTAGGAAGAAAGCCTAGTTGGTTCAGAAGTGCCCTGCAGGTCTCCTTCTTGACACCCCTCATGCTGCTGCATTCTCTCCCTCAGGGTTTGTCTTGCTGGTCTGTCCTTTTATCAAAACTGAGTGCTGGAGGCAGGTACAGCATCCTGCTGAGGTCCTGCAAGCACTTGGTGGAGCAGGAGGATTGCTTCATCTATTTTTCAGGATGGGCTTCTATTTATACATCCCATGGTGACATCTGCCTGTCTCATGAAAACATGACACTGCCGATTTCACTTGAGCATGTAATACCACTTCACCTCCAGGCCCTTTCCTGGAGGAGTGCTGTCTACTTGGTTGTTCCCTGCTTAGTACATCTGCAGCTGGTTGTTTCTAAGTATAGTAACTTGTACCTCTCCCTTCCGAATTGCTTCTGGACCATTTCTTTGCTTCCTTGAGACCTCTTTGATTGCTAGTCCCAGCTTTCAACATAGTCCTTCCTGTCTTCATGTTTTCTCTAATTTTACACAGAAGCCTGCTCTCTCTTCTTTCATTAATTAAAGATTGAATGGAGCTGTATGAAAGACAAGGCCCTGTGGGAAGGCATTTAATATTTGCTTCCATTCTGACAGAGAACAGTTGGCAAGTCTTCTGGGAAGTACTATCCAACCACTATTGCACCCAGTTTATAGCAATTTAATCTAGACCGTGTTTCCCTAGCTTAGAAGATTGTAATGTGAAATAATGTCATGTTTTAAAGACAAGATACATGATGCTTATTGCTTCTCCCTAACCGCATAGCTGGATACCCTGTTGCTGAAGGAAATGAGCCAATTTTAACATGATTTGTTCTTTACAAGTCTCTCTTGACTCATCTCCGTTTTGCCTCATCTCAGTTTTGCCTCCCCACTTTCAAATAATTTATAACTTTTTCATTTTGCTAAACAGGTCTCCTCGTCCCTTCAAAGACTCCAATTAATTATATATTTGTAAGGGACTTGATAGTCCAACTTATTTTATTACACCTGACAATGATTTTCCTTAGTACAACTATAGCACATAGTTTGAGCCTCATGGCTCCAACAGGAAGTAGACACACCTTATGCATTTAGGCTTAGATGATTAAGTCCAATTTATTGTTAAAGTATCTTTTACAAATCTCCAGGCCTAAAATTCATTTTAGTTATAGCATGACTAGTCTGAAACAAGTCAAGTCTGAAGACCTGGAGTTATTCATTTGCCATAGGAGAAGAAGATGGTGCAGGAAAAATTAAAGTGTTAGGTCTGTGTGACATTATGATGTGAATAGGTACTGTATGCATAGACATGCTAGGAATAATTCTGGACCAAGAATAATTGCAAGCTGCAATAAGCTTTTGTTGCATTAGCTAAGTGGCTCGTAATTTCCTTGTCTCTCTGAAAACGGAGTCTTCAGATATGAGTCCAGTTTCTCCTTTGCATATGAGATTGCATTTCTCTCTTTTGGCCTAATAGTAGAATATATTTAAATTATGTATTATTTCTAAAAGTACTGAACATATTAGGTAAACAGGATAGAAAACAAAACCCTATATGCCAGTGAAGAGCTGACAAAGTAGGTGAGAAGAAATGTTTAATTTCTTCTATGCAGCACTGTTTTCCACTGCTGCAGGGGGTACTTAAAAGTACTTATTTAAGAACTCACATTTTATACAGATTAAATTCCTCAATTCTTATACTTTCCCCTGGCATTTCTCTGCCACGCAAACTGAAAATTAAGGTCGGTCATAAAGGTTAGAACTGGCTTAAAGTATAACTGTGCAATTTGGGAGAGCACAGGAAGCTGAGTAATCTTGTTCATGATTTCCTTGTGAAATGCTCAAAAACAATAGACATCATCCACACAAGACATGGAAAGGGGCTCCATTTGTACATACTGTTTTTTGGGTTTTTTTGCTGTAACTGGAAAACAGACACTTGATGAAAAGACTGAATAGTGAGCTAAGCACTGGCTACATGGCAGACCAGCAGCACCTTGTGAACATAATTTCTGGTAACGCTATTGTACTTAATGCTGTGATGTGCTGCTAATTGAAATATCTGAGCCTTGAAATTCAAAGACAAAATGCTGAAAATTCTGAAAAAGGCCTTCAATGTCAACATTCAGATATAGGTATGGAAGAATGGCAGGCAGCTGTAGGAAGGGTTTTCATGGCAAAAATGTTGGAAGAGAAGAAACACTTCTCTGTCATGACAAAACATCACTCTATAAAGTGAACATCCACTCAAAGTTACTTTATGCCCTGCAAATAATCTTGTAGGCATAAATCACTAAAATGACTAGCTTAATAACTGTATAGACAGAAGTATCCATTAGGGACAAAGGAAAACACTGTAATAGTTGCCGTCAGGAAGTAAAAGATGACTGCTACAGTTTGATTTTATGACCTTTTTTATTCTGGCTTGAACTTATACATTTATATAATACTTAAATAGTGTCATTTCAATCAGCAGTGGTGATTCACATCTGGGATGGTTTTAAGATATCCAAAAGAAATATATCATGCTTCTATTGCCCTAAGGTAATTCCAGTTAAATCCTTCCTGTAATATTTCTTATTGACTTTAAGAATTCAGATAACTGACCATTAAGAAACACTGGGTTCAGAGACAGGTATTAGTGGATATGTAAATTTCCTGAGGTGATAAATGGAGTTGAACTGTATGAATTGAGTAAGGAGACCTAGAACAACTGAGCTTCTTTGCTTCATACAAAATGCTGTCAGTTAATGTCCTATTTACTGAATACACATGTTCCAGTGAGCAGTCTGTTTGCTGAGGACAGATAGTTTCCCAGAAGTGATTAGTTGATGGTTTGGGTAGGGAGTTTAACACTGATATTTAGAAACAAGCATCCTGCCTAAAAATTCTGTGACCCTTAAACTTTGCCCTTAAGATAAGCTTGTGTGCAGAATATGCAGTGTGTTCTTTATCTGCATGTTATAGATAGTCTTACAGATGAAGCCTTTTGTTGTGATCTTTGTAACCAGTATCATATAAGCAGCTTAAGGCTTCTTTTGCCTGTATAGGTCACCATATTTTTGAGAGGTTTATAGCTCTTCATGTCGCTGCTGCTGTATAGCAAGGCTTTTGGACAGAATCGGTGGACCTATTATAAAGCTATATTAAGTTGTTAACTTTGTAAACAGATATGTATTGGAAACTACATAACAAGCCATTTGTTATGACCCAAGTAGTTACAGCAATTGCAGCAGAACCCATTTTAATTAGCAGTAAGTTTCAGGTTATGCAATTTGTATTGAGATCTTACATTTAAATAATAAACTCTTTTTGTTGCAAACCACTTTTTAAAACAGTCTGGAACAGCTGTTTGCACTTTAAAATTTAACATCATGTTCTCCTGCCAAAATAATTTCAAAGCAGCAAGGGCAGGGTTTCCCTGTGCAGGCACTGGTGAGTGCCCAGCTCTGAGCATTGATCCATTCTCTGATTAGGTGTCCTGTGTAAGAAAGAGATGTCAGTGAGGATTGTGGCTTTTTGCTTTACTTTGTATGGAGAGAGCTAAGATTCTCTAGATGGTGAACTTTCTCCTGGTAAGGCAAATAAACATTGGAAGATTTCCTCTGGAATGCGAGGTGCAAGAAGGGAGACTGGTTTAGACTGAAAGAGAGGACTCGGTGTCAGGATCAAGGCTCTCTTGCTTGAAAGCCATCACTTGCACTAAGGGCTGCTGTTGTCCACAGGTCTTTAATTTCTGTCATGGAGAACTGAACCTGGTGTGCCTTCCGTTCTGCAAGAAGGGTCTCTCCCTAGAAATCTCACCCTCCAAAGAGAGGGGAGATGGGGCATTCCCTGTGGAACTCTGTCTGCATGGAGCTGTGATGTGCTGCGGAAAAGCCTCACTTACTTAGTTGTGACAGCATCCCCTGTCTGCCTTTCATTTGATTCATTTGGTTCACTTGCCAGGCTCTTCACAGCTTCCATCTGCCTTTCTTTTCTAGTCTTCATCTTCCCTTGATCTCTTTCATAAAAGCCCAGTTAACCATCCATCCATCCATCCATCCATCCATCCATCCACCCCTCCACCCATCCATCCATCCATCCATCCATCCACCCTCCACCCATCTATCCATTGCCCTCATGTCCAGCCCCACCTCTTCTCTCTGCTTCATGCCTGCTGCTCCTTCTTGAGCATATTATAGCCTGACAGCCAAGAGATTATAAATCTTACACCTGGAAACTGATAAGTCATGCAGTTCTATTGTAAGGAAAAATGAAATAGTGTTTTTTCAAGCTTTCAAAACTTGTAATTTCCTTCCTCAGTCACAGGATCTCTATTGGTTAGTTATACCTCATATTTGTACTCTGCTTTGAAAAATAGATTTTGCCCCCAAATGTTTATCAATCAATTGAACTGTCCCTTTGCTCCACTGTAATGTATTTTTAGAGCTCCAAGCAGGAAAAAAAAGCCATACTTTGAATAATTTTCACTTCAAAAATGTTTTTTTTTTACTTTCTTTGTATTTTGCTTCCTATTAATATGCTTGATGTCAGCAGTAATGCAAAGAAAAAAGGTATTCATATTCTCTGCAGCTTCATCTTTTGTTTTATGAATTATAGTACTGGAAGCAAGATGATAACAGTGTAAAACAGTACTCTGAAAATGCTGCTTGTATGTCTTATAGAAAACATCGGAAAAACCTCTCTTCTTTCTTACATGAAATCTGAACAGAGTACTTTGGTTGTCTTATGTTCAATAAGATGCACAGAAAGCTTTTGGTGTGGGTTTTTTTGTATTTTTCAATTATTTAATGATATGAGATTTAGAGTTTGGGTTTGGGGTTTTTTTGTTTGGGTTTTTTTTTTTTGTGTCTATGTTTTTGTGGGGATTTTTGTGAATTTTTTGGTTCAAATTTACAGGCCTGAAGTGAAATGCACGGTGAAACAGTTTCAGTAGGTCTTTCAGTGCTTCTAGGAATAAATATATTTTGTAAACTCATGCATAAGTAACAAGTTTATGCTGAATTTAGTGTGTGAACATTTAGTAAGCACTCAGATTACATCAAGATAATTAGTTTTGTGTACAAAAGGAACTCAGAATAATTTCTTGTGAACCAGTAGGTGCAAATATTGCAGCTGGACTTGCAATTTACAGGGGAAAACAGTTTGTCTTGCTTTGGATAAGTGGTGTTGCTTACATTATCCCTAAAACAAAATGTCTTAAATTTACACTTAGGCATGTATGTATGTGATAATAAAAGAATGTGTGTGAGAGAGAGGAACTCGGGCAGAGAAATCTTACTTTCCTTGGTTTTACTGGTTAACAGTCTTTATAGTGTATTTGATGGAGTGGAGGATCTGCTTTTTAGGGAAACATTTTATGTTTACCTGTTCTTCCAGTAAGAAACTATTTATCAGTTTTCCTGGCATTTGCAGTATTTAGCAACATTAAGAGTCATGAAAATTTGCTTTTCTGTCACAGCAGAGATCATTGTGAGCAAGTAATGCTTTGAGTTCACATTCAGTGACAAGAGAGATTGCAGTGCAGTTTGAGTGACTTGCTAAGTGCAAAAGGTGTAAACAAAACAGCTGTATTGTCTTTGGCTGGCATGCCAAACTCAAGTGCAAATCTGTTTTAGGTTGGAATCCAGCATGTCTCTGCATTTATGAGTAATACAGGAGAAAACCTGAGCACATATGAAAATTTGCAGTTAACATAAATAATGCTGATTCTTCTGGGCTTAAGCTCCAGTATGCTCTCTGTGGTCAGAGAAGGGTTATTTGGCAAAGGTGTAAAGAAGCGGCAGGGTGGTGCTCAGTGGATATAGATGTGGATATGGCCTTTCCTCTGGCCCAGTGGCTTCTTACCAATATATGACATCAAGAAATGTCAACAGTCTCTTTTTCACTTTCTGTTGCTCTTACAAGTCCTAACACATACATTTTTTCTTTATGATGATGATGTTGTTATTTTTATTATTATTATTGTTATTATAATTATTATTAGAATTATTACTATTACTACTACTACTACTACTATTTCTTTTAAAAGCCCTAATTCATTTGAAGCATATTTCTGAAAGGAAGAAAGACAGTAATCTTATTCCCTACCAAACTGATGGTGAAATATAACAACAAATCATGCTGTTCTGGGAGGCAATACTGTCAAGAGAGTAATTTTACTTTGTCATACTTTAAAAGCACTTTTTAAAGGTGTTCCTAGTGATGTACTTCTAAAAGTAAAAGAGATACAAGAAAAACGCTTTTAAACAACTAGTAGAGACAAACCCACCAATAAACCAGGTCTAAAACCAGTCTTCAGTACTTCAGTTTACAGTTAAGTTAGTGTCCCTCCGATATATAACTTTGTGTGTGAATGTTTTTATGTAAGCATGTATGTATCTGTAAGCAGGACTTTTAAATGTAGTGAGACAAATATAATACAGGATCTGTGGTCAAAATATTTATAACATTTCCATTGATATCCAGGATGTCCAGAAATTCTGTGTGATGTTGCCTTTCAGCTTGGGCTATTGTTTGCACATCTGCAAAAATTGTGAGTCCATAAAGGATCTAGTATTCTTGAAACTGTTGTTTTTTGTGTTATAATAGTAGTCTCATATCACAGACTTTTCTACATTTTTAAAATTTCTTAAAATTGTCCCTGCTTTAGCAATCCTTCATGAGTTGGTGGAAATTAAAAACGCACCACCATTTAAAAGCACTGTCAGAATAAGTCAGTGTAAGAAAAGTGAAAGCTGAATGAGCAGCCTTGCCAAGATGCTGTTCTGATTTTCCATATCCACATGCAGCAGACTTGAGTGGTTATTTCATGGTCTAAACACAAGTGTTTACTCCTCCTTTTCTATTCTGTTGTATTTTAAACTCCCTGGTAAACATCTTAACAAATACCTGCAATGCCATTTTAATTTGGCTCCCTGTGCACTCAAATAGGTGTCCTTAGACCATTTGAATTATTCCAACTTCTGTTTATAAACGTATTACCAACAACCTCCTCTCTCCATTCAACAACAGAGTAAACAATATGTTGTGTTGGCAGGGGTGTGTTACAAAAGCAAAGATTTTCTTTTTTGAAGCAATTCTATATTTTTGCACATCCTAAAAATGTAGCCAATGTTATTTAAGTGAGAAGATGGATTAGAAGTGGTTCACAGGAAGGATATAATGGAGAATGGCTTCCATGGAATGACAACTGTTACATTGCTCATTGCTTTCTCTAGCCATTCCCCCTTGTCCTACTTGACCTATCACCCCATGCTCATGTAAAAAGTCCCTCTTCAGCTCTCTTGTAGCCCCTTTAGGTACTGGAAGGTACTATAAAGTCCCCTTAGAGCCACTCCTTCCCCACACAGAACAAGCTTCAGCTCAGGCTGCCTTCACAGTAGAGGTGCAAGATGACAAGCAGTACTAACTAATTCTTAGGTACCTTAAAGTGAAAAGGTGTTTTTCAGTTTATTCTCATTTTACTAGGCTGGAGAGAAGTATGTGTGGGAAAGGAGAGACAACCCTTCCCCTTTTATCCTTTTGCTTTTCCTCTTTGTCCCTTTTTTAATCCTTTTTATTTTCTTTTTCAAAATCAACACACTAGGGTTGTTTTCCTAGGATGCGTTGTTGGTTTACTTTCAAGTTTGTATGATTTATCAAGGACTAATTCAGAACTTTGAGCATCATTTGAAGTGCAGCATGTCAAACAAAAAAGAAATGTTCAGCAGCACTGAAACTTGGAAGAAATTGTTTCCTAATAACTCCTAGTCATCATTTTTAAACTCATGAGGAAGATGAAAGTCTTGTTTAGAGTACAAATGAAAACAAAGGTTAAATAACACTTGTTCACATTATTCAGTTCAGCAGGTAACTATTTACAGTGCAGTGCCATAGAACTTGATCTTCCGAAATATAGAAAAAAATTAGGGTGATTTAAAGGATGTATTAAAATTAGTTTGTTTCATATTGCATAACATTCTCAGATAAAATACCTGAAATATATCAGTATTTTGAATGAAATATAGCAGTCAGTTTTAGAAAAATGTATATTAGAAAGCATGGAGGAAGTACATTACAGCAGAAATATGGTTATTTGTCTTAATTCTTTTGAAAAATATAACAAAGCCACTTTTGATGATTCTGATGGTGGTCTAGATGCTGTACTAAAATATTAGGATTTTGCTAAATCCAATGGAACCAGAAAGTCTTACTGTCTCCCTAAGAGTTCACTAAGATTTTGAGGTATGAATCATGGTATAGTTATCATGTGTCAGACACATATCATTGCAATGGTCTGTTAATTTAAAATACATATATTATGGAATTCATAATTTTCCATCTTGACTAATATAATTCCCATATTTATGACCTATCTAAATGTTTTCTCTCTGAGCTATAGTGGTTTGTAATGCTTTCACCAGACATATCAGATAGCCAGTCGTCTACCTCATGTCTGCTCATTTTAATGATCTAAAACTTGTTAGCCATTTTTTAAAATCAAATTTAATGCTGTCATCTTTATTTTTCTGTGGCATGACTTCATAACTATGTGTCTGATGACAGCTTGATCTTGTGCTTGTTTCTCCTTGACTCTCTATGAAATTCTTTCCCACTGGACTTTTTTACATCTGTGGAAACTTTGACATTAAAACTTTCTTTATTTCATGGTCGTGTGTCTTCAAACATTTTTCCTTCTGCTCTTTATAAAGAGTTTCCTGTGACTCTGTGTTGAATGAATGGTATAAAAATATGCACAAATTTGCATAACGGCTGCTCAATGTTCTTCAGGAAGTCTTCATTTTCTTTAAAGCAGTCTGAGGAATATTTTACGTTGTTGTCACCTCTCCACTATTATAATGAAATAAAATGCACAGAAAGAGTAAAAAGATTTAACTTTTCTGCTGACAGATGTAACTAGCTGCAAATGCTTTAGGTTCAGAAGGAAATAGGTGAAAGAGACAAATACAAGGAGAATATTTGATTATTGTCCTGTTTTGTGCTGGCTATAATGTGAATGGAAAGATGAGACTGTAATGCGAATACATGTTTTTATGAGATTTGCCCATAGATCGCTCTGATGTGAAAGGGCTCCTGGTGCTACTACCCATAAGAGACCTGCTATATTATGACTCAGTTTTCTAATTCTTACTGAGCTCTTAATTAGACATTAAATTCCTTTAGCCATATCAGATTTTGCCTAGCTCATTGGCTTAATAAGGCATAAGAGGCCAAACCTGTCCCTTATGTGGCAACATGGACTTCCATAGGACTTCATAAGGGAGCAATTACTTTTATTAATGGGATATTAGTGCTGCATACTGAGGGATGTATGTGTGTTGACATAGCATTAAAGTTTAAAAAGATTAGTTTTACATATAGAAAATTAGGATCTATTTTGAGCTTCATGGAAATGAAGTTTTTTACTCCTGCATTTTGTGGGGACCAAAAGCCTTTTTTGGCAGGACAGGTTCATCCTGCAAACAGAAGCAGTCAGGCTGAGCAGACTCTCTGTAAACAGCCCTGCTAATGGAAGAGAACTCCTAATCAAGCCAAAATCATTGCTAGTGTAAACAGTTTAAATAGTTAATGAAATTTACTTAACAAAATGCAAGCTAGTGGATTTGCATGTGGACTCCATATAGACAGAGGACTCTCTGTTCACTATCTGGCTTTTAAACCAGCCAGCTGAAGTGCTGAACTTTACTATGCATCAGAAAAAACCCATCTTGCCTCCCAGTGTCTAAATGTTGGGATAGATTGCAACACCCTGGTTCTCCTAGTATTGATATCCATGTTAAAGCAAGACTTAATTCTACTTGCACTTCCATGAGTGTGCTCTGGTTTCTAGTGTAGACTTGGCTGAAATAAGGAGTTGCAGAACAAGGGAAAAGGTGAACATTATTTTGCAACAGAGACATTAATAGAGTCTGAATATCTTGATCAGACATTTAGGTAATCATTCTTAGCCTACTCAGTTATTTTTATTCCTTGACAGGAAGAATAATTCAAGTACGATGTTCTTTGCATCTCCTATTACAGAAGAAAATACAAAAAACCCAATTCAAATAATGGAGAAAATAAATTAAAAGATCAAAGGAGGTTTAAATTTGTCTTCTGATAAAATTATTTATGCTCTATAAAATTTTCTTTGTTTAACCTAATAATATGGCAATCTCCTGTGGCCTGAAAGTCTCTTCAGTCTTGGTTCAAGATGAATGTCTCAGGGATTTTGAAATAGTTCCAATAACAGTATCAAAAGTTGTTGGTGATACCTACCATCCCTTAAGGTCCCCTTTTTCCCTTTTATTATTATTGTTGCTGTTACTGTGCATTTCTTATCTCACTGCTGTTTCCAGTAAATTGTTTTTATCTCAGTCCTTGTTATTTCCCTTTTGTGACTCCAATTCTCCTCTCCAGCCCACTGCAGGGAGATGGGGAGGGGGGAGTGAGCGAGCAGCATGTGTTCAGTGGGAACGACAAATTGGGAAACACCATTCCTAAACCATGACAGAATTTTTGGGGAAGGAAGAGAAACATGTTGCAGTCAGTACAGGAGAAGCCCTGAGTTAAGCACATGCTAAGGATATTGTGCCTCTACCTATATGCAAAGGTGGGAATCAGGGGGCCAGGAGACCCCAGCCATGACTACAGAGTGAAACCAGGTACCAGCAGAGGATTTCTGCCTGTAGCTTGTAAAACTAAGACAGCCCTCTCTCCAGGTCCAGTACATCTGAATTTAAAGAGTTATTTCAGTAAATACCATGTTCTGTTTCAGGTCCAAGGGTGGCTGAAAGCTCTTCTGTTACTAGATCTGAGACAAAAATGCGTTATTAAAAGTGATAGGAATGTGTCCCTCTTAAAACAGAAAAAAGGGGAAAGTAGATTTAAAAGCCTGCTTTGATATAATTGACATTTTCCCTACTTCAGCAAACCTTCTTCTCCTTATCCCCATGTCCTTTTAACAAGGAGGAAGGAGAGAGAATTCAGAAAAAGAGGAAACAACTTTCAGAGCAAAACTTCTGATAAGGATTTACTAACATCGAGAAATACACAGAATATAATTTCTTTGCTAAGTTTTCCAAAACAGCTGGAATGAAGTTGCTTGGAATTTTCAGAATGATTCACATTTTTACATTTATTATTTTTAACTACAAAAGTAAATTAGTAGTTTGTATAAAGCTAAATAAAATTATTTCTAGTTAAATAATTCAATCAATAAAGGGCTTAGACAACACTTGTTTGTATACAAAGCCTTTATAAATTAGTTATGTGCATAATTTGTCTTCCCCACAGCTGCCTGCTAGTGCAGTTTTAGTGACAACCTATTTACATTCTTTCTAATTGTATGAGCAAGATCTCAGATAAACATCACTTATATAGCAACTGAATAATTATTTGACTGCATTTTCCATCTTTGATGAAACATGAAATAAAAATCAGTTAATGATGCCACTGCTGACAGGACCAATTATCACTGCAAAACCCAAACTTCAGTGCTCTGAGGTGTTGACTATAAGAAGTACAATTTTTTCTATATGTACCTATTCTTACTATGACACTTGATAATTCACTTCATGGATTGTATGGAAAGCAGTACATGATTTTAACAAGCAGTCTTAAATGGGCAGATTAACAAGTGGAAGGAAAGGTATTAGGCTTTTATCTAACATCAACATTGCATGAGAGAGTATCCACTCTGCTGGGAATAATTAGTTTGTTTAAACCTCCTTAGATTTAAAAGCGTCATTTGTATTAATTGAGTGTTTAGAATTCTGTTCTTACCTTTTCAATCCTGCTTTTCATGGCTTTACACAGCAACAGACATTAAAGATTGATTAAAGGCATGTTCCTCTCTATTTTGTTTTTCAATGTTCTTACTTCTCATGCAGTAATGAAAGCATCTGTCTTAAGAAGACGAGTCAGTCAGTTCTATAATAAATATATTTGTACATACCTGAATTCTCAGTTCAAATGGCTATTTATGCTTCAGCAAATAAGTATTTTAAATCTAAAATGGTACTTGTCCCTTTTAACCATCTGCACATGACCCCATGACTACCACTGGGAATTTTCATTCTGCTGTTAGTTAAATAGTTGCATTTGTGTAGTGCATACAGTAGAGTCAATGAAGCAGCCACACTGGCCAGATCAGTACTGACAAGTTGTAAAAAATCAAAGCTAATCCAAGATACTTACCACTATCAACAGCCAAATCAAATTTCTGTGTTGTGTGTTGAACTTGATCCAGACAATAATAACACATGCAATAATAAGCTTACTCTCACATGACTAATTCTATTCTTTTTTCTGTTAGCTTTCAGTAACCTATACATTTATGTGTGTATACACACACAGGCATACAAACATGTATTTCATAGAATCAGAAAAAAGTTGGGGTTGGAAGGAACATTAAAGATAATTTAGTTCCAGCCCACCCACTTGCTACACTAAGTTAATCAGTGGCCCATCCAACCTGCTGGTCTTGAAATTTGTGTGTGTATATATATGTGTCTGTGTGTATGTGTTTACCTATAATATATATATTATAAGTTTCTTCCTCCCACATGCATTTCAGTTATTCTTTCCCTACTGAGTTTTGCTAATGACTATTCAATGTTTTTTGGGGCTTCAAAAAGTGGCCTTTTAGCTAACACCCCTTCTCCTTAGATTTTATCACTAATTACATGTTCCTCAAGTTGTCAAAGGGGCAAAGCTACCCCTTTAGGGGGGGGCTTAACTTCACTGGTAAGTAGTCAGTGCTGAATTTAATATTCTGCAGTCATAGAAATTCCTTCTATCTTTTTTTTATTATTATTTTGTTTTTTCTGGGTACTGTAGCCTCTAGGTTAAGATTAGCCTGTGAGTAGCTTCAACAAGTAGCCATGTACTACAAAATTATCTTATTGTATTAATTTCCTTCCTATGTCTTCAGATTGATTACTGAAACCAGAGTAGCTGTTTGTTTGTTTTCCCCTTCAGTCTGAGCACAGAAGAAAAAAACCAACCTCTTTCCACATGCATTTTCAGAGAAGAATTTAACACATCAATAATATGTAGATTTCTTTAAGAAAGTTCATTTGTTTAGGAATATCCTTAGAAGCCTGTTTAGTGAATGAAGCCTTTGGTATTCCATTAGTTGTTCATTTGAAGATCTGAAGTTTATTTATGATTTATTAAAGGTTTGATCTATCCTAAAAAAGAAAACAGAAAACTTTCAAGCCTGAAATCAAAATTAGAATTACACTGTTTAAAAATGTCAGCTAATGGTTTCCTATAGAGGAAACACCTGTTACTAGTAGAGAATTAAAACAATGTTCCAGATCCCATGAAAGTGAAAAAAGGGCTCAAAGCACCACTCAGACAGAAATTCTTCAACAAAATTCAGCAAAGACTATCAATCACACTAGAAAGCCTTGATGAAATGTTTTCATTACTTCTAAACAATGAAAAGTGTCTATCTGGGAAAAAAAAAATCCTTGGGAGTATTTCAGCTGATTAATTATACAAATAAATTGTCTCTTTAGTAACAAAGTGGTTACAAACAACATTGCAAATACAAACTTTAATGTGTCTTTCAAACTTCAGGATGCAGGCATTTTGATACTGGGAGAAAAATTTGAATTTCAAAGCATCTTCTTTTTCATTTTTAGTAAATGCCTGTATGTTTAGGAGGAATAAAGTAATTGAAGGCAAATCTGAGGGAAAGCTATCATAAAGGGTTTTATTCTTTCACTCCAGGTTCTGTTGATTGGTATCCTATCTTGAAATTTATCCCATTGATCAATGGTGATGATTTACATAGGTAGACAGCACTCAGGATGAGCAGTGCAGCAGATTTCAGACCATAATTCCCTGAAATCAACAGAAATCTGTATGTGCACTCAATGACTATTGTAAAGGATGACTCCTCCTAAAGCAAACACAGGGAAATGGAAAATTTCTACACTGAAAGCTGGCATAATAGAAACAGCCAGGGAATAATGAAAGTGAGTTCCTTAATTTTTGTAAAAGTTTCAACAGTATCTGTGATTTTTTCCCTAAACTTTGAAGACCAAAGGAAACTAATGGGATAATTTTCATGGTTCATGGCATAGCTGATAACATATAATTTTATTAGCTGATTTCAAATCAAGTCCACAACTTCTGGCTGAGCTAAAGGATATTGTTTAATCAGATATCTAATATTATTTTAAATATTTTATGTAACAGACAATTGACTGCTTCTTTTTTAAATTAAGAACCTATTGTACCTGCCCATTTTATTTGAGTCTGGTTTTGTTATTCTCTGAATGATGGAGTCATTCATATAGAATGGATAGGTAGCCATTCAGCTAGTCAGACCATGATAAATATAACCAAAAAGTATGAAGTCGGCATTTCACAGGAGGCATCTTCTTGAAAAAATATGGAAAGTTATGCTTACATCAATAATAATGGACTGAACAGCAGAGTTTGGGAATATTTAAAATTAATGTGGACAGTTAATAAATCTCTACTGAATATCTGTGAATGGTACAGATAATATACATTAATAATAGAGAGGAAAAATTTATGTGCAAATCTCAGCTGGGGAATGGGTTTTTTTACATGTCACTGAGTTATCACAGATGCTATCAGGGCCACAGTCTACTGTGTAAGTAATTCTGTAAGTGAGCATTGCACAGTTTAACCTTGAACAGCAGATTGACTAAACTTATTTCAGAAATGTGAAGGAATACCAACAGACGATGCAAAAATCTTCAGGGTTCTGAACATATTAATTACTACTTTAAAAATACACAATTCTGTGACATCCATGAAGGTTATTTATGTATTATTTTATTGAACAAAGTGCTTTTCTCCAAATGAGAGGATAACTGTTTTCCTAGGCAGCAAATCCAGCACAGATTCCTGAAAAAAATATTTTCAGTTATGTAAAATATTTGAGCCTTTAAAAGCATGGGAATGTCTGTATCTCAAATTGTAAAAAAACCCCAGAGTGCTTACAGATGTCAGGCAAACATATATATATATATATATATATATATATGTTTGTGTCCCACATGTTGTGATGGGCTTGTTCAGCACGTGGCTAAAAGAGCCTCCTGAAATAATACCACAATACTATATGAACTGTGCTATTTCTGAGGTAGGAGAGCCTGATCACACAGTCAAAAATCACACAGAAGTATTTTGCTGAACAAGATTTAATAGCTGCATGAATTTATGATGTTCATAATCTTTGAAAGCTTCCCACTTTTCAATGGAAAAATTATTTTCCTTATCCTGGATTTTCTAATCACAGACCCCAAATTCTAAAAAATCTGAAAATAAGATAACTTTGTTTTCCTTAAGATACAGTGATGAAACAACTGAAAATGCTAAAATAACATTTAATTTTTGATTGTTGGTACTCTATGTTGGATGGAAGCCAAAGGAAAATCCTCACTGGATTATTATTCCCTTGACAAATTATTTCAATGCAGCAGTTTTTCAGAGGCAAGCCTGAAAGATATAGGTGTGTTATATAGTAGATATATTATACAGTTCACTCTATCATTTGTTCCCTATTTCTTGAGGGTTTTATATTTTTTTTTAATTGAGGGGGGGAAAAAAGCCTTTCTGATTGTTAAATGAAATAAGTCCTTTCTTTCACTTTATTTTCTCACTTTTTTTCCTCAAAAATGAAAAAAGTTATTTAAANCCTTTCTTTCACTTTATTTTCTCACTTTTTTTCCTCAAAAATGAAAAAAGTTATTTAAAGAAACCCTGGACAATACACACAGCATATATAAATTGTATGAATTGTATGAATTGGACTTAAAAGTCATCCTCTTATCACATTGATTTTAAGTAAGAAGAGCTAGGCTTCCACATCTCTTTATATATATACTGATAAATATATGTACATTTTACTTTTTTGTTTCATTACTTATTTGAAAAGCTTATAAATCTTCTTAGAAATTTTATATCCTTTTATACCATAATGTAATTAAAACGTGAATTGTAGATGTAATTATGTTGCAATTACTGTAACGAGGACAGCAATGGCAGTGCAGGACTGGTTTAAGAAGACTTGGTAAATGCAACTGAAAACCAAACAAAACAGAAAAAGAGCATCATTTTATGCCACCAGTGAAATCATAGTAATATATATTGTCTTTTCAGGCTGAAAAAAGATTTTTTTTTCGGCATTTAACAGGCTATAGAAATAACTGTAATCTCAAAAAAGTTACTACGGATGGTCCTGAAAAGTCATAGGTTCTTTTAAAAATATTAGAGTTCTGTGTAGGTCTCAAGACTGGGATTCGGGCAATGAATAAGGTTGCATTTTTTAACAGGAATTCTTATAAGGGTTTCTAGGTGGGTTTTTTGTTTTTTTTTTAGTCACCTAAGAGTTTATTACATATTCTGATCTGTTGATAAGAGTATTTGCTGTTGCCATGTCCAATTAACCATGAATTCCTTTGTTTTATTATACAATTGATGACAAAAGGATAGTTTTTGGAGAGTTGTATTCTCGACAGCTACGTCCTGGTTGCCAAGGCAGGATTTATCGAGATCTATTCATCAAAATCCCATGCATGAAGGCTGCAGAGTCATGCACAGGGAAAATAGATTGTACAGGAGCCACAAAGTTTACCCATGAGCTTCCCACTTAGGGTGCACAGAGGGAGTGCTGTGCATGGAGTAACTTGCTCAGGTTTTGAACAAATTGTCAATTAAGTATTTAGTTTAACGTGTGTTGTGTATTTGCCCCCTTCAGCGTGAATTCTCATTTTGTGTCACGGTGGCTATTGTGCTGGAGATGCCTTTACTTTTGAAGTGGTTTTCATACAGCACTTTAGCAGTCACTGTCCAAATCTGCGGTACAGTAACTCACAGTGAACACACATGCCCTGAATTCTTGACTGTACCTGTTTCAACTGATTTAATCCTTCCAGCTCTAAGGAAGATTTCTCATACCATATGCCTTTATTTGTCGATCAGGGATTTAAATCCCTCTGCTAATCTGAGGCTGTTGCGAGGGTAAACCGGACTGGGGGCAGGGGGGAGGCTCTCTCCTGTAATAAAACATGATTACACTAGATATACTCATGGTGTCCTGATCCAGTGTACCAGCACTGTACAAGCTGTGAAGTTCAGCTGTGGGGTGATGTGCCTGGGAGTTGTGATTCCCATACCTTGTCGTACTGCAACACTTGGACTATCCTGAGAGTGGAAAATCTGTCCTCAGGTTTCTCCCCAAAACTTCAGTTCAAGAACCTAATTGCACTTAATGAGAAATACTAGAGAAGCTTCAATTAGCAAGGGCTTCTCTGTTTACTTCCTTTAGAGTCTAAAGCACAGTTTTGTCATGACATTGTCCACACAGCAAGATGTTTTCTACTCTCATTTGTCAAAAATAACCCACAGATTCTGATGTATTAATCTTCATGTGTTTGGCAGTAACCAGTCTGATGATTTATAATATCAAGGCAGACTATTGGCCTGCTTTATTTTTTTTTTCTTTCCCCAGCTATGTTAGACAGCCTGGAATGCCATCTGCTACTGGGATTCTTATCCCTTAAACTAAGTGTGTAATTCAAGTATACAATATAGTATTGTACTTCTGTCTTTTTAAACTGAACAGCTGTTGGGTACAAAAGATATACTCCAACAGTGTTGTTTGAAGTGTGTTATCTATTAAATATCAATGAAGCCACACATTGTTTAGCACCATTATCAAAGATGCTGTTTTTCTCCAAATAATCACACTCTGGGAAATAAACAATCTGCAGCATCCAAAAAAAGGTGTGGAATTTCATTAGGCTGTTGGGTGTATCTAATGTTCTCATTTATCAAACCTTACAGAACAAAGAGGTTCATTCACTTGGAATGGGACATTCCTGCACTTAAAATAGAAATGTGAATGAAAAATCTAAAATGATTCCAGCTAAAGAGGGTAGTATGAAGTACCGCAATATAAACTCTTGAACAAATTAAATAAGCAATTAGTAAAGAATCTCTTCCATCTTTATTTGTTGTTATGAACTCTTAAAAGAGATTCTTAGTTGACTGGAGGATTTAAGCAAATCACATACCCATTTTTTGGACTTAAAGGACTTAAAGATGTCTGATATAGGCCTAAAAAAATAAATCAGAAGTTCAAATCAAGCAACAAGAAAAAAGCTTTTTATATTTGTTTAAAAAGTGCTAGTTACTTTTAATCTGGACAGGATTTTAAGATTTTCAGTACAATAAGAACCTAGTGTAAACATACCAATGTACACTGTGCCATATGTAATGTGAGCATATGTCACATGTTGCCATCATATCAGGAGTTAGGTTACAGAAAAAAATATCTGGATAATTCTGTAAGAGAGAGTTAATCATGGAGAGCTGCATATTCATCTTCTGGACAAACAAATCTGACTCATTAGAAGCCATACCTCCAGTAGGGAGAAGAATGGGAGATAACCAGGAGAGGCAGCTCTGTTAAGCAGCACCTATGGTTAGCTTACAAATTCTCTCATCAAAAAGTAAAGCTGGGAGCTGCTCCTTTAAAAAAGCCCAAAACCTTGAAGTGCTATTTAAACATTTTATTAAACAAATATTGGATGTAAAATAATTTTTTTTGCTGTTTTATGGAGGCAAGCTTAGAAGAAAAAGCATCTCTTATGCCACATACTCAAATCAAAGCAATGAAGAATTTTGCTCTGTTTCTGTGGTAAAATACATAGGGGTTTTTTTGTCTGTTTGTTTGGTTTTTTAATAATTAATAGTTAGAAACTAGAGAAATTCCCTTCACCCTGTCTTTCTGTTACATCAGGGGAGCTTTAGGATTCTCCTTAGATGTAGAATTGAAGTCTTTCAGACTGAAGAAGCCATTGAATGTATCTTTGGCATGCTGGCATAGGGATTCAGAACCTGAGCTACCATTTAGAAACTGGGGCATTTCTATAACTTTCTCCTTCAGATATATTTTTGCATGTAAATAGCCTATGACTGCTGTTTTTGATGTAATTTACTCCTGGCTGTTAAACAACTGCGACATGACAGGATCATTCCTCATTTTAGAAAATAAGCACATGTTTTCCTTCATTAACTACATAGAGACAATTCTCAACACAGATGGAAGCAAACATTTGCTGCTCAAGAAAGAATTCTTAAGTGAAAGCATATAGGCATGCATAGACACCACCTTAAATGAGTTTTGCTGGGTTTTGAAAATTAGTTTTCCCCACTTCTACCTAAGCTCCCTGTTAGGGACCTTAATTCGTATGGGAATCTGAGAGCTTATTCTTCAAAGGCATTTAGTCACCTGTGAAAGTTAGGAACTGAAGTACTTTTAAAGATCTGAGCCTAAATGTCTCCCTTCAGTATGATTCAGAACGTCTCTGTACAGCAGGAAATTAAACTAAGTTCTCTTGGGGCTGCTGCTGTAACCCCAAAATCTTCCTTCTCATTGTCCCTGTGCAGCACTGAGATTAACTGCTTCGGATACCTGTAAGATTAATCAGCTCTAGATTTGTGAGAAGTTATTACTGTTTACATTGCAAAAAAAAAAAAAACAAACCAAAAAAAAAACACCAAAAACCAAAACAAAAAAAACACCCCCTGAAAAGTAAAAACAAACAAACAAACAACAACAACAACAACAAAACAAAACACCAAAAAAAACCAAACCAAAACATGGCCCTTTTGGATACCAGTTGTTGTTCCTCAAATTGAAAAAAACACAGGGTAAAAACTAGCTTGTGCCTTTGAGTGCATGTCACAATTTTCAACTTCTCTAATGCAGTTAAGCACTTATCTTTGACTGAATTTCAGTGACATTTTAATGCACAGCAGAAACCCTTAAGTTTATCCAAAATCCCCATTTCAAAATCTTAAAACAAAATACAACAGCTGAGAGTAAAATATGATGGAGGTTTGGGAGGTGGTACTGGGCAAGTCAAAAGGGAAGATACTTCTTGGTACTGCAGCTGAGAGAAATCTACTAGAAATATTTAGAAAATCACAGTTATGGATTTCATTTTGCAATGCCTATGAATGCTTGATTGTGCAGCTGCGATTGATCTCTTGTTTGCAGTGTTATAGTGTTCCAGGCTGATACCATGAGAGATAGTGGGAACCTTGTTGCTGATTTAGATGACAGAAGACTGAATAATTCTTTTGGGAAGAGGAACACATCTGTCTTAGCAGAAAGTCAGGAACAGTGGCATTAACTCTTTGATGCTGCCTTTATTTCAGTTTTAGCACATCCAAATGAGAACAGCATTGATCCAGAGGTAGAAATCCATAAAAGAAATGGTTTGACCTATTCTCAGGGTTTCAGAATAAAGGTTACTCTGGAAAAAACTTTCTTCTTTGTTTGTGGGGGTGGTTTTTTGTTTGTTTTGTTTGTTTATTTGCTGTTGGTTTTGGTTGGGGGCTTTTGTTTTGTTGAGGGCTTTTGTTTGTTTGTTGGTTGGTTGGTTAAAGAATCTCTTCCTGCTCCTGGCAGGCAGCTGCACTGCAGAGCCAGACACCAGAGACATTTATAAAGTATGGGGTATCACTCCTGACCCCAAATCCTGCTTCCAGGATTGAGTTTTGTGTTGGTGACAGGTGAACGTTGTTAATGCAAGTTCCATTTGTTTTCAGTTTTCAGCTTGGCTCTTTGGCTGCCTCTGCAGTTTCCTACATGCTGCACTGTTTATTTCTCCTGTTTGGGTAGTGGGATTTTTAGCAGGGTTCAGCTTTGCACTGGGGATGGAAAGCCAGCACTGCTGAGCTGTGTCTGGGTATCACATTGGCACAGCAATGGGAAATGCAACCAGCCCAGTTTGGAAACTTGGATGTACTGTTTGTTTTCATGTTTCCATGTGTGCTCAGTGTTGCATTGATGCTAATGGAACACAGCATGCAAGCATATTTTGGGGTCTGAAGCGTTGTTTGGGGAGTGATATGACTCAGACAGCTCTGCTGAAGTGAGGCTGCTCCAGGCAGGGAGGTGGATGGAGATAATCCAGGGGTTTCTGACTTTAACAGCAGGTCAGGAATTAGGTGACTTGCTAGAGAATGTCATTAGAGAAAACCCAGGCAGTCTGGGTATAATAAACAACAAAGCCTTAAATCCAGAGGACCCCATTAACACTCAATGTGTCTTTAAAAGTATTAAAGCCTAACAACACCACAGACGACTTTGTGTTTTAGCTGTAAGATGCTCAGGAGTATTAGGGGTAAAGCCAGCATGAGAATCTGCCATGTGTTAAAGATTATCTGATTGTGACATTCAACCGCTCCTTCCTAGCCTGTTTGCCCTTGGATATCTCCCATATTACAGTGGCTAATTTTAAAGCAAATGCAGTAATCATGACTGTGAAGGCATGACAGGCTCTTGAAGTTTGGTTTCTTTCTGAAAAGAAGGAAAAACTAACAATATATTGCCTACATAAGACAAAATAGTAGATAACTATTGACTGAAACACCTTAATTCTCTAAGTGTAACACTTTTTACTGGAAAACTTACCTAATACTTTAAAAATTGAAAATATAAATTTAAAAAGAAAATTAAAATGGAAAGCATTTGATTCCCAGAATGATGAAATGAGATATTTTGACATTTATAGAAATTGCTTACACTTATAAAATGAAATTCCTGTAAAGCTTACTTGATTTGTGTAGCTTTTAACTTTCCAGAGACATGAGTAGTCTGTCAGCATGTTCCATTGAAATGTCAGGCATTCATATTAAAAACAGTAAATAACATATTTACAAACATAAGCATCTGAAACAAAGCACAAATAATATAATAATAGATGACATCTAATGGTAGCTTTTTTGACATTATGCAAAGTTACAGTTGGGTATTGTTTACTGCTCTGAGAATTTTGCCATTAGGTGAAAAAAACAGTTTTATTAGTATCACAATAAACTTTTGTAAGGAAGCTAAACTTTTTAATAACTGGTTGTAAGTGCCACAAGGAGCTCATTCGCCATGAGCTAAACTACAATATTCATCTGCACAATCATTAAAGTTTGGCAAGTCACAGGGTAATCATTTAAATATAATGAGTCTTATCTAGAAAAGAAGCCTAGGAGAAAATTATTTTGTATTATGGACTGGAAGAGTATAATAAAAACAGTAATAATCACCTTTTCTTGCTAAATGAGGTTTCCAGATTTGTAATGTGATTACTTTAGATTTTACAACTTTACAGTATAAAGCCTAGGGGTAGTCTAGAGAGTCTTTGGTATCAGGCACAAATGGGAACACCAAATTTCCCTGGTCTTGGGTCACTCCAGAGCTGCTCACCTCAGTTTCTCAGTGCAGCTGCTGACGTGCTCTGTGCTGGGGGGTGACATCAGCAGTAGTGTGATGCTGGCGGGTGGCATCAGTGGGTGTGTGTGGTGCTGGCAGGTCATGTCATCAGCTGTCTGGGATGGGCTTGGCTGTGGTGCAAGCTGAGGGAGATGCAAGCAGCTACATGCCATCATGCCTGTGTGCCACTTTGGCTCTGAGCAAAGGGCTGAGCACAGAGCATCCCTCTGAATCCCCAGGGCCAGTCGGTGGGTATGCTCTGACCTCTCAATCTAGTGTTTTCTCACACAGATTTGAGAAAACTGAGCATTGTCTCCTGTGGTCTGGAAAATATAAAAATGCAGAACTTGACTGCATTTGCAAAACTCTTGGTCTCTCACTGGAAGTAACTCCTGCCTTCTGTGTAATGCTGTCTGCAGCAATATCTGTGCAGTTCCTTTCCGGCTCCTCACTTGATAATAATTTGAAGTAATAGTCAAAATAATTTGACATGATGGTGCAAGGCAGCTTTCTGGAGCAGAGAGCATTATAAGCAATCAAAAACATGTTAAATGAGAAGATATCACATCACTGAGCCTGATTGATTTCATTCAAAATAGCTTTATGTATTTTTCTTCATCCACCTCACAGTTCCTAGGGAGCTTTCCTGGAGCTCCTGAAGGAGTGGTCTGGGTATGGCTGTGCTTGTATCTCACAAGCGGGTATCTGCAGGAAACTAAAAGAATGAATTATTTGTGAGACAGAAAAGCAACAATTTTGTTTGCCTTGCTTCTGGTAGCTATGGTCCAAAAACAATGTTGGTTAACCAAAAAGAGGAAAAAGAAGACAGAGTGTCTGCACATAGCTTTAGCTCATATTCCAGATTCATGGCCAGAAGAGATGAAGGGCCATAGCGTGTAGGCCTTTTTTGCATCTGCCCATGTACAGTCATATCCCAGCTGAGGGGGCAGCACGTCAGGGAGGGAGGGAGGGAGGTGGTTTTGCTGAGTTCATTTCATCTCAGCTGCTGTGTGCCGCGTGCCTTCAGCACTCAGAATAGCACCGGGGCCAGGCTGTGGATGACTAAACTTCTGGGGAGTTCTGGAGATGCCAAGGTAACTAACGTCACCTTTGTCTGCCCCCTCCTTCCTATTCTTTGTGCTCGGAAGAGGCACGAGGCACTTAGAAACAGGACTGCATAGTGCATGTTGTTTCAGAGCTGCTTTTCTGATGAAAGCCCTGCAAGAGACAAAAATCATAGGGGTTTTTTTTGCTTGGGTTTTTTTTTTTCTTTTTCTTTTTTTTTTTTTTTTTCAGATACAGTCTGCTAATGTATTGCTAACCATCTGGAAGGGATTAAGGAAGCTGCATTGTAGGTACCAATCCCTAAAATATACCAGTTCAGCATTTTTTATTATTATTTTTAAAATTTAAAAAAAAAAGTCCTTTAATCTATTGCTGGTTACAGCACTACCAATTCAAAGACTGCTGGGATTATGCATCTTTCATTTTAACTGTATCAGAATTCAAGGCCTACATTTGGCATGACCATGATGTTATATTTAATTAAAGGCATTGCTATCATGATCCTTAGCACTACGAATTAGTCCTCGTCCCTCAGATAAAATGAAGCACACTAATTGTAAGCTGATTTGCTGGTTGCTTTCATGTGACTAGATGGCACCGTTATTTACACTAAATGCGGTCAAGTATCCTTTTAATACAGACATGGATTACACACATTAAGCACAAGACAACATAATCTGAAAGCACACTAAAATGTAACAGAAATCCTGACAAAATCTAAACCAGCTGTTATGCAGCTACAAATTACTTCTGCAACTTCTCCTAAGAGTTTTAGTGAAATAAATGGAATGATAAAGAACAAGAAAAAAACCCTCAGTGATACAAAACCTTAGAGTAATGACAGTGAGTGACAAATTAACATATTTTAGGCTGTGACAGAAAGGTTCTTCTGTATGACTACTTTGTGCTAAAGAAAATGTACTGTTACAAATCCTAATATGAACACAAATGAACACATGGTTTGCTGTAATCCAAAACCTTAAAAGTCTTGTCTCCTTAGCTCCAAAATTGTTTCTGATGAAGTCAAATCATGCAAATTCATACACAAGGTGCAAACATTGACATTCAAATAGAAAATGTTTGGTGGTTTTTTAATTTTTTTTTTTTTAATTGCCCTGGAACACTGATCTATGTTCCTGTAATCACTCATGCTTGTTCTGATCCTCTATTTCTGCTGCTGCTTGTAAGAAAACCTTACATCAATATCTAGCCAAATTTAGTTACCTTTGCCAGGAATTTTAGGATTCAGGAAAGCTGGCCTCAATTATAGCATGTTTTCACTTGAACTTTATTTATATTCTGAAAAAAATACTGGAGAGTTTGGGAATGTAAGAAGTATATACAGGAAAAAAGTTTGCTAAGGATGGTGCAATAGTTATGCTCAAAATAATCAATATGAGGTGATTTCAGTCTCATTCTAGTTGAAACCTTGCCAGTGGAAGAAAGATTTCTTTGTTTTTTTTTTTTAAAAACATGCTATTTTTTTTGTTGTATTTTCTACTTACAGAAGTAATTGAATAACTCAAAAGTTTATCTGAATACTGTCTTAGAATTTTTTTATTATTGCTTTTTTCATCTACTAGTTGAATATATCTCAAGTCATTCAAACTCATCAATCATCTTTTTCACTGGGCAAGTTCGTGTGACCTTGTGTGAAATTTGAGGATTTTCTTTTTAAAATGTACATTCAGGTTTTTAGTAGGTTTTTCGTTTGTTTACTTTTTACTGGGCTTTTTTTTGTTTGTTTGTTTGGGTTTTTGGGGTTTTTTGCCTTTTTTTTTTTTTTTTTTTTTTTTTTTTTTTTTCCTTTTTTTCCTC
>VXBX01005113.1:1774911-1864241 GCA_013400415.1 Scytalopus superciliaris
TTTTTTTTTTTTTTGCTTTAGTTTCTTCTTCCCTTTCTGTCTCAGCTGTATATCTGAGGGTATCAACTGGTGCAAAATCCCTTTGTGTGATGACCTGTGGGAGGGGATCTGTACAATAAAAACCTTTTGTGACCAGTTCCTCAGCCAAGAACAGTAGGCACCGGAAAGTTTCTGTTGTACACTTGGCAGTGTTTTAATAAACTTAGTAATAACTCTGCCTAGGTGCAAAGATTTACACTTTCAAAGGTCAAGCTGTTGTGTTTAATATGCATAATGAAATTGTTGTCAACAAAGAGGAGCCAGGAAGCTGGATCACCAGGGTCAGTGTCTCTTAGCCCATGAAGACAACAGGCTTAAAATATTAAAAATTTAAATAACCTATAATGGAAAATTATACACTTACCTTTTTACTATAAAAGAGGCAAGAAAGGAAGGAAAAATAAACTAACAGATAAGCTAACTGTAAGTTGTCTGTTTTTACTGAAATAAAACAACCAATAAAAAGACAAATGAAAGTAAGTTTCTAGTATTAATTTCCAATATTCTTATCAGTGTTATTGATTATGTTTATCAATATTTTCCTTGTCTTTCTATGGCTTTTGTAAATGTGTTAGGTTTTCTTTTCCTTATGAAAATAGTATACAATTATTTTCTCCTTACAAAAAGTGAAAAATGGTTGTTGAGGTAACAGGAACTTATTACTGAGTACAATTATATTTGGAGGAATAGGTGTACTTCAGTTAGAGAAAGCATGAAAATAGTTTCTTGTGGTATATGAGACTGAAAATCAGTATGTTTCAAAGACACTGTGGTGAGTCTAATGCCCTGTATCCCTCAGTTAGCATTTCAAGTCAGTCTTGGGTTGACAGAGGTTAAGAGCAACTGTGACTTTTTTACTGATACCACCTGAAAAGACCACCTTAAACCTTATGTGTGTTAGACAAATTGATCTGTCTCCTGAAGAAGTTCTTGTAGTTAGCAGACCTTATTGTACCTTTGTTTTTAATTATATTGTTTTTCTTTTAACTCTAAACTGAGAAGTGCTGGATAGAGGAGACATTTAATATCCTACTTGGTTTAGTGAGAGCTGTCTCAGTCCTTCAATTCATTTATTTTGCCTGGGTTGGGTTTTTTTGTTCCCCTGGAAATGCTGTTTGTTCTTTAACTTTATCAAACCCTGGAGTAGTACAATCATAGAATCTTTAAGGTTGGAAAAGACTTCTGAGATCCAACTATAAATCTCTTACATAATTTTTCAGAAGAGTTGTTCAGGTGTTGATTACTACTTTTATTGAAAAGTAACTTATTAAGCCCTTGGGAATCAGCTCTTATGCCCCATACATTAAAAGTAAAATAAAATAAATCACTTATACAAAGAGGACTTGTAAATGGGTTGGGTTTAAAAATGTTATCTGGATTTCAGAGTTTTTTGCATTGTACCCTTGGTAGCATCAATCTCTTTCTCTTTTCTTTTTTTTTCTTAAAACAAAATTTTCTTCTCTTTTCCTTCTGGCTTCAGATGAGCAGCTGCAAACCTGTCCCATTTTGTATGCCATTGATCTATTTGTCCCTTCTTTAGATGCTTTAAGCAATTAAAAAAATTTAACAAAAAACTCCAGTGAAACAAATGTCATAGGATGTACTGTAGGAATTAAAGAATGCCATGGTTCAAACCTTCTCATGGAAAATATTTTTTCTTTCCTACTTTTGTCTAGGGATTCTGGCAATTCTTTATTTAGCCTATTAAATATAGAAAGAATGTATCTTCATTCATTCTAGAGTGACTATTTAGAGTGCTTCTCCATGGCTTGTGATGGTCTATGAAGCACCTGTAATTTTCTTTTCAATGAGTCAGCTATTAGGTCTCCTACTGATTAAATATTTTAACCTCTCTGCACAAAAATAAACTTTATTAAGGGAGATTGTACGTTACATTGTCACACAGCACAGTATTTATGCATAACTTATCTGACATCTGATGTTCTAGATAAAAAAAAAAAAAGTCCATTTCCTTTCTATTATATTGTTTTCAAAAGTATTTGCAGATAAAATGTCAGGATATTGTGAAATCCATCAAATAAAATGAAGTTGATAGAATGCTTATGATTTTTGATGTATTAATATGCTCTTACCTATACATAGTTCTGATAGAGCTTCAGGACAAAAATTAGTGGTGCCTTTAAACATGGTAATGTGTGTCGTGGGTACAGAATGCAGCACCTAGCCAGGGATAAATTAGTATAGTTGTAATTACAAGTAAAAGACAAAAAGAATCCTGCTTCAAGTGTTCTGCACAATAAATGATATTGTATGGAAATACACAATATGGTTGAGCTTCAGTGGAGATTAAGAGTATATACTTGTCTTTTTTGTTTTGGACAGCTGTAGTAGTAGATACCTCAAAAGGATGTGCCGTGTACAGAATTGCTGGTGTTCCCCATCAAGTGCTTTGGAGATGTAGGTATTTTTTTCACCCACTACTTTCTGAGATGCCGGCGGCTGTGGCCGTGTGGGTAAAGCCGCCGCCCCTGGATCCGTGCTCCTTCTCGGAAGGACGCCGGTTCTAGTCCTGCGGGTCTCGCTCTGCCAACTTCGTCCGGGCTTGCCCCGGCCAAGGCTTAGGAGCGTCCCAGGGCTAAAGGGGGTGGGGCCAGTTCCGCGCACGCTGAGCTCCACGTAATAAATCCATTCGCGCAGGCATAAAAAGCATCGTCGTTCGCGACGGCTAGCCACACACACACTTTCTGAGATGCAGAAGATGAAGTCTTATTATCCCGCACTAAAAGCCCCAGGGAGAGATTCCATTTTGAAAGAACCAACTCCTTCTAGTAACTCAATTTCCAACAAGATCCGTATGAAAGATAAATTGTCAGATAATCAGAGATGCTTCTTTTGTGGAATTCCACAAGAACAGTGGGCAAATAATCCACTGGAAGATAAAACACCTATTACCAGCACAAAGTGTAAGTCCCTTTAAGCAAGGTTTTGCCTGTGTGAATGACTGATACCATCTGGAAGCAGAAGATTGACAAGCTAGAAGGCAGTTAAAGATAACAACAGGGCACCTGAGAATCACTGAGGGAATTTATCACTGTCACAGTGTGTGTTAAGTAGCACACTGCAAGTGTTTGGGATTTTTTCCTCATACGTTTTAAGTCTCTGGACTGGTTTCACATGCAGCTGAAGCAAGGGAGAGCAATAGATGTTTTTCTCATAGTGCAGTCCTACTGATTTCAAATATATCTCATTAGTGTGGTTTCATTTTACATAGCTCGACAAATACTGCTCACACAAATTGCTATCATTACTATTGTCTAAGACAGAGAAAAGAGAGATTATCATTTAAAACATGCAGGCTCTTTGCATTCAAATTTTGACATGTTCTTGCTCACTTCCAATACAGGCAGCATATTTTATTTCTAATTGGTCTTCATTGCCTCTAAAGTAACTGTATTATTTGTATCTTATGTGTTAGCATTTACATTAAACTTTTAACATAAAGGAGGCAAAAGAATGAAAAAGCATGGTCACCCTCTATTGATGTGAAAATATACCAAATATGAAGCACTGCAGGTAAAATCCACCCATATGCAAAAAAACTGATTCATGATCTATGTGCTCATTTAATCCCACCTCAGCTCTCAAAATAGAGTGTGGTGGGAGTTGTGATACATGAAGTGGCAGATTGACGATATGGCTGTGAACAAATTGTGAACTCCATGCTGCCTGGAGAATCCTGTTTTGTTTCTCGTTGTTTATTCTATATCTCCTTCTCGAGTTTAAGTATTGCCTTGATATCATGTTCTAATATATTTTGTTGATTAAATTGTATTCTATTTAGTACAAGGAGTTGATGCTTAGTGAAAAATCTGTCTGAGAACAAAAGATAAATACTGATGAGTCATAAATGTTAAGGCACTGCCCCCTGTGGGCTACTTCTCTTGTATGAGCAGGTTCATTGATGTAAATAGTTTCCTGTGTTCTGAGGAACACAGAGAAAAAACTCTATTAATATGTACTTGGTAAGATATGACAACAACTAGCTGCCTTAAGGGAAACCTAGTCTTCAAGGAAATAAATGTCTTTTTTACTTTTTTTTTCCTTTTCCCCACAACAAAAGTTCACCCCAATCACCATAAACCTCAGAGCAGGGGCAAAAAAGACTGCTGGCAAAAGATTGTGCTATTCAAATCCTTCTCTGATTCCTCTCCTACAGATCTGTACTGCTAGTACATTTTAACTAGAAAAGACTTTTTGGATTAGTGACTCTGCTTGGAAAGTTTGGGTCACTAGTTTCAGGGCTGTCATGAACAATCCTGGTATCCATGAGGCTTGCATAGGTGCTTGAGCCCTGCAAGGGGAATACACCTCCAGCCCTTCACTACCGTCTTCCATGTATTTTCTTTCTTCCCTCTGCCCTAATCTGCCATCCCGTATCTCTTCCTCCTGTTCCTCCCCCTTTTTCCTGGAGCCCTTTTTCTTCACCTCTTCAGTCTTGGGAAGATTTCAGAGAACTGAGAGTGTCTTTGCCAGCAGACATCAGTGTGTGTGTGGTATCCCTCAGGGCAGAACTTGTGAGGAAAAACCACTCCCTATGAGAGCACTGGAGTGCTCTCAGTAGTGACACATGCCCTTCTCTATTTGTGTGGAGGGGCTTGTGTATATACTCACTGTAGACAGATATTTCATAGAACTTTGCTGTTGTACTTCAGTTTGATGTAGCTGAACAGAGATTTTGAAACACAAATTTTGATTTGCCTATATCTGAAACAGCAGAAGACATTCCTCACTCTGAAATTCCCTCAGTCTGGATATGTCATCCGAACTGCCTTTAAAACCATGAATTTGTGACATGTCTGAAATCAACCTTCTCATTGCTATCCATAGTGTGCTGATTTCAGTATGATCACCCCAGTCTCATGTTCAGTGTGAGCTGCCTGATTTGCTTTAATTTAACCTTTTTCTCCCCACCCCTCACCTTGAAAAACCCTCAGTTGCTAGAAAGTTTCAGTCTGAAAGTTTGTCCAGCTAGTTAAAATAAATGCAAAGGGATCTAAAAGACAGCCAGGAGAAGTAGTGCCTGTGTGCTGGATTTTCACAGTATGGTAGCATTCCCTATATTTTGTGATTCTTTCCCTTGCCCTAAATAAATTAATTCCAACCATAGTCTCTTGAAGTCCTTTGCCATGCAAGATCCCATACTGTTAAAGTCTTTTGGTCAGTTCTATATTTTATATACAGAGCCTGATAGTACTTGGTATTTGAAGAATTATGGGATAATTAGATCAGTTTTCTTCTTGACCTTACCTGCCTTGTGGAGCTGCTTTTCAAGTTCGGAAGCAAAGGCCTTAACTAGACAAGAGAACACTGGATAATATTACATTCCTGTGAGCTCCATATGATTGTCAATTAAGGGGAATATATGGGTAATGGCTGCCAATTGTATCAATTTGTGCAGAATTCCCGAGAAATGAGAGTAGAACACAGGGCATCCCCTACAATGAAATGTAAGAGACAGAACAGGAGAGATGAAAATGAAGGGAGAGAGAAAGTCCGGAAAAAACCTAAAGCACCACCCTGACCACAAAGGATAGAGCTCAGAAACCCAAACTGCTTTGAGGGGAGAGCCCAGGCACTGGGACAGAATTGTAATAGAAACAAGGGTATTCCTAAAATCTTCTTATGACTAAAAGTCCAGTTATCTTGATACAAGGCTTTGATTATTTTAATTTTAATTGAATACAGTTTGTTCCAAGGAAGAAAAAGAACCAGTCCTAACCTAGATTTTAAATCATCTTTCACCTCTGCATTTTGATCTCTTAGCCATCCAATCTATTTTCTTATGGATTTTTTTTTTTAAATCTTTATTTTTTTGTTTAATAATCTGAAATGAAGAAAAATCTAACTTGATATGCTCTGGCCTAGTGGGCAGAATCATTGCATCTGATCAGAGGGAATTTAGCAGCCTTCTCCTGAAATGTTGGGATAATATTTGTTTTCTTCATCATCCCCATCAATATGATGCAGAGAAAAGTGGCACAACATTTATAACAAGCAAGTGTCTGCAATCCATAAGCAGTTCCCAAAGCATCCCTGACACATTGGGCAGCAGATTCATCTCTGTAGGAGGTCTGGATCTCCAGCTGTCTCATTTTAGAGTTAATCCAGGTCCCTGCAATTCTGGGAAGATTGTTTGTCATTTGTGGAAAAGGCTGGTGTCACCATCAGGGTGAGCTGTCAGTGTGCGTGACGGCAGAACAAAGCTGATGGCCTGTCTCAGACTCAGCTATTGGTGTTGTCTGGGGAATGAGAGATCTTTAGAGAACACAGGACTAAATTAGGGGATCCCTAGCTGTTGGGTGCCACGAAGGCCAGAAGAATAAGTGGTTTCCTTGAGATAAGTTTATGGAGGGAAAGGCCACAAATGACTGTCTGAAACAGTCTCTTGTACAAAATCCTCATCTTAAGAATTCCTAGGGAGGACAAGGAAGTGTAAAAGTGGCACGTACCAGTGGTGCCCTAGGCTGGGAGCTGAGGGAGGAGCAGCAGTGTGCTCCGTCCATCTGTCACATGGGGTATGGCCCATGCCACCTGTGTCAGGACCGGCTGGTGTTACTTGACACTGGAGTCAGGTCTCCCTTTCTGCATGGAGGCTTCTAGACGTGTGGATCTGCTCGGAAAGTGGGAATGAGTTGTTTGTGTAACATGATTAAAAAAAATTATTCTTAATTGCTTAAATTATGGGTTTTAGCCATTTCTGTCCTTTGGTTTCATGCCGTGCTTAGCTTGAGGAATGCAAATGAGCAAAAAGTGGCTATTGAGGTTATCAGTGTCTTCCTCAGACAGCACAAGATCCTAGTATTTTCAAATGCTTTCTTTGCTCCAAACATTATTTGTCCTAAGAAGACTTGTACTAGATTTATCTGTTACAGTTATCTTCTGTTTTATTTCTCTCTCAGTCACAGTGATGATTCTCACATGTAAAAAAACCAAAAAAAATATCTATTTATACATTCATATAAAAGTCATCCTTTTGGTTTTTGTATGCATAGTAAATACTTTGTTAAAGGTAGTTTGAGTTTACTAGGAAGCAGTTGGGAAGTAGATACTACTACTATTTAATGAGAAAACAGGCATGTGAATAATAACTGTGAAGAATGAAGAGAATTACATAGCCTTGAAGCCCATAAAATAATGAAAAAATATGAGTAAAAGTCACCACAATCATTACTGGAAAAAAATTATCCATCCACCTCTATAAGGTGCTAAGTGAAACAATGAAATTATGAAGGTAGGATGACTACAGTAATTTATTTCTTTAGCTATCATTTAAATATGAAACCTCTATAACTCCTAAGATTCACAGGTCAGGGGTTTCCTCCTCCATATTTCAGGAATGGCTACTTCCAATTTTTTGGTGAAGGATTTCAATTTCTTTCAGTAATCAATAATCACTCAATAATGTAAAGGTAGAGGATGCAGTCTATTGGTAGGTACATGCTCTCATGTTTTAGAGTACTGCATCCACTGCAATATGTACTCTAACAAGTCATATACTACTTGAGTTCAAGGAATGTACATAATCTATTGTATCAGTCCATGGTTTCAAGTGCATCTCAAGGGTATACCCTACAAATAGTATGTCCATTTCCCTTAGAAATGCAATGTTATGCCTTTTTATGTTAGGTTTATTTATTTTGAATGACTTTTGAATGATTTAAAAAATGCACAGCTACCTGAACTCACGCAAGAATAATCTATATGAGACTTCTTGTCATCATAAATTTTCTCTCTACTGGTAAATCATTTGTCCCCTGCTATAATTCTTTTGGGTCCACAATCTGTTTTTGTTTATTAGTCAGAAGTTAAATAAACTGGAAGTTCCAAAGTATATAGCTCCCTAGAAGTGATAAAAAATCTGAGTTTTTCTTATTAGTTACTGGGGGCAAGTTAAGAATAATTCCAGTGACAACAGTTGGGACACATTTAAAACTGAAGCAATTGTGGGAGGAATTAAACCTGTAATGTATTTCAGAGACACCAAGTGCTAGAGAGCTATGGATGCAGGCATAATCTTCACACATTCATGAAATATTGTGAGTACTGATTACAACAAATTATGAGGATTCAAAACTGTTTGACTCTGTGCTTGGATCTTGCACAAAGTAATTTCTGTGAATTTGGGCAAGATGCTTATATCTTTCTGGTTGGTTTATTCAGCCATAGCATCTTCCAGCCACTGCAGGGGAGCTTCCTGGAGGATTGGATATAATGGTGAGAGGGGTCTAGCAGGTGAGGCCCTCATCCTCTGTCCCATGACATGATGTCAGCCCTCTGCCATGAGATGTTGGGGTTATGTCTGTACCTTGTAAATCTCTACATCCTTAACACATTTCCAAACTGCTGTTTTTGTGTTGCATGGTGGTAGCTATGGAGAAATACCATCAAACACATATATATATAATATGACAGAACAATACAACACTCTGACTCAACCCAGGATGATATATAGCATGTGACATGTCTTCAGGGGGCCCAAAGAAATGGTGTAGTGTTGTCAGCTGGTTTGGCTGGTTTTCAGTTTATCTAATAAAAGTTCCATTTGTAGCTAGGACTAGGAAAGCAATGTTGTCTTCCCCAAGATTCATTAGTTGGAGTAGGACTGCTTTCCTAGGCAAGTATTTACAAGCCTGCAGCTGCAGTGTGCCTGGCTCTGTGTTGCTGAAAGTGTCATGAAGCCAAGGAAGTCTACGTAAATTACTTAAGCCAAAGCATCCTTGTAGATTAAAAAATAAATTGAATTGTTCCTTGCACTGAATAAGAACAGTCTTTCACATAGAAAATACTGTGAAGAAGTGCGTGCTGCTAAGAAAACATAAATCTTAGCCATAAGGAGGTGGTAAATGCAACCTTAATCACTGTGCTTAGTGCAGTTCAGATTAGAGAAGAGACTTTACAGAGGACACCAGCAAGATATTGCTCTTACTGGCTTTGCTTCTAGTAAAATCATAGAATCATAGAATTGTTATGGTTGGAAAAGACCTTTAAGATCATCAAGTCCAACTGCCAACCCAGCACCACCACTATGTTCACCATTAAGCTGTGTCCTTAAGTGCCATATCCAAAAGTTTTTTGAACATTTCCAGAGATAGTGACTCTAGCAGTTCTCTGGGCATCCTGTTCCGATGCTGCACAGCCCTTTCTATGAAAAGTAGATTTCCTAATGTCCAAACTAAACTTACCCTGGTGCAGCTTGATGCCATTTTTTCTCAACCTGCCACCTGTTAACTGTGAGAACTCATCACAGGCAAAGGCTGGAGATACGAGTGCTGATGGCAGATGCAACCACTTTGCATCAAAATAGAATCCCTGGAAGTGTTCAAAAAATGAGTAGACATGACACTTTGTGATACAGTTTAGTGGGCGTGGTGGTATTTGTTGGGAGTTCGGGCTTGGTGATCTTGAGGGGGTTTTCCAACATTAGTAAGGATTTTATGATTCTAAAATGAGGAGAGGAAAGCATGAATTCTGAGATACAGGAGACTATAAAGACAAAAAGTATCCTCTTTGCAGCCAGGGGTCTTCATCTTAGAGCTCTCTCTGATGAGTTGTTAAAGGGTTTGACAAGATTTTATGTTTAAAACATATCCTATTGGTGATAGTTTGCAGATACAAAGACTGTTAGCACACTTCAAAAGCACCAGGTTTCTTTGAAATAAAAGGAGAATGAATACACGCCTGAGCACAGGGAAACTGGGAAAAACAGCAGTTAAAAAAGAAAACAAAAATAATTCAGCACTGTGGGAGAAAACACTGAAATGGCCAGGAACGCAAAACTGAAGGTCAATAGTCAGTCTCAGCGTGCAGAGCAAGTTTTTTTGTTTTTTTGGTTTTTTTTTCTGTGAAAATCTGACTAACCATGATTAGTAACATTTTCTTTCTCAGAAGAAGGGATAGAGCAATGAACAAGAGGAACAGGGAAAGAGAAAGAGAAGGCTTAAGTAAATGTCAATGGCAAGGCGTGGATGAAACCAATTTTTTTTGGATAAATGCTACTGATGTTCAAAAAGCAAAATAATATCATTTTGCAAACATAAATATAATAAAGATTCTATAAGTATCAACCCTACAGAAGTAATAAAAAAGAGGTATTCAGAACTAAGTTGTCCTATAAAGTTAAAATTAAGCTAGGATTTTTCTGATCAACCCCACCAAGTAAGCAAAATGAAACAGAATCATGGTGAAAGAATTTATGGATTACTTTTAACGGTCTGTTTAAATGCCATCTGGATAAAAATTAAAGTTGCACACCCAACTCCTAGAATCTTGTGGTCAGTTAAATCAAATATTTTTTATTTCTCATCCTTTGTCTTGACTCAAGCAATTTGTTTTTGCTTGTATTAAGTAGAATCATGGTGACTACAAGCCAAGGCAGTTCATAGGTCACATATATATATATAAATGTTGATATGCACAAATGTTTGAAAATCTTTTCTTTTCATCATAATTCTAGAGTGCTTCCTATCCACACTAATTTTTGCCCCCATTTATATTCCATTTAAATAAAAGGAACTTGTCAAGAATTTGAGACCTAAAATTTCTGGATCATGGCATTAGTCAATGTGCAAATTCCATAACATAAAAAGGTTAGATATACTCAAAACAAATTTGACCATGGCATTATGAATTTACAGGTTACATTTTTGTTGCTTCATGAGCTTAAAGCCAAATCCTTTTCCATTCTATTTCAAATGTACTGTAAAAGAAACAAAAAAGTCATATTAACAAATATTCTCATTCTAAATGACTAAAACAATCTGAAGGTAATAGCTGGTAACCGTAACATCCAGTAGCAGGATGAATGCTGGTATGAAATTTTCTCAGTTTATGCTTTTTGCCGATAGGTGGTGCTACAATTTTTATATTTAATACTAATCTACAACAACACAGACCGTCTGCTCTGATGATCATAAGCGTGGAACAGTTTGCCTTTTCCAATAGTGTTTCTCAGAGTAAAATGACACACAGATATGTAATTACTTTAATGGTAGCAAATAAAATCAGATATAACAGATTGAGAAAACATGATCTTTTTCATAGTTAGATATAAAGTTTTGAGAAGCAGTTATGTAGAAAAATAAAGAAAAAAAATGCCAGTTTGTATATATCCCACCTGTGCTTTGGCTGTGGATTTTTCAGTCATAGAAACAACATCTTTATGTCAGCAAAAACCTGATACAGCACAGAGAAAAGGCAGTGAGAGAAAAGAGTGAAATAAATATACTTTGAGAATAATTTGTTTCATTTTAGCTTTGTTATCCAGCTCTATATGGTACAAAGCTTCTAATTTTACATTGTGGAATTTGACATTTCTCTCTGCAATATTTAGAAAGGAGATATGTGGCTGTACATTTTGCAACACAGGGACAGACAGATGTTCTTTTCAGTGGCTTGATAAATAAAATTTTCTTACTGAGCCTCCTATTACGCAGTGGAATCACTGAGTATTTCTGCAACATACAAAATATAACATGTATAGGAGGTGGCACGTAACTTAGCACACTAAAGGTCAAAACGATGTTCAGATTGCAAACCTGCTGCTCCTCTGTGCTGGTTTTCACTTGCAAGTCTCTCTAAATTTTTGGAAGTTTGGTGAAACATGTTCTCTGATGAAGTTTGGTGAAAACAGATGTGTCTTAGTTATAGGCATGTATTCTGTGAATTCTGCTTTTCAAGCATGGGACTCAGCACAGTGTGGCTCTGAGATTGCAGTCATAATGCTACAGGAGATGGATTGACAGCTCTTGACACCAAAGACCTTTATTTATCTTCAAAATAGGCATAGTGCAAGGATCAGGCAGAATTATTTATTATCCCTTTTCAGAAATCTATTGTGTATTTATTTACTCCCTGTTCGCAAATCATTTCTCAACAGCCGTGTGGAGAACTGCTACTGGAGTAGGAAGGGAATTTATTTTGACTGTTGAATGAAACCATCAGGAAAACTTCAGCTGTGGTGCAGACACCTCTCAGTCTGAGCTGTGCTTTTTGATTGAGATCTCAAACTCAGTTACTGTGACTGTGAGACAAATCAAGCAGCTCTCAAATGATAACAGTTGTCTACACAGACTAGGTTTTAAACAATTGCATGACAGTGAAAGGTGCCCTACTAATTCGGAGAATAAAAAGAAAAGGAAACAGTAGGAAAAAAAAAATAGAGAAGAGAAGATAAAAAATACTTAGTTTATAGCATATTTTTTCTTGTTTTATTTATGATAGGTAAGCTATAAAATCAGTAGCCCATCTCTTCAGACTGAGGAAAAATGCAGAAACACAAAAAAAGAAATCAAATAAAGAGTAAAGTTGGTACCAATGGGCACATGGTTGCTTTCTCTCTCACTCTCTCCCCATACAGACATACGTGTCTGCAAATACACATAGTAAAAAATAGAAAACATCAACTAAACAGTTCTAGAAAAGAGTGCTCACAATTATCTCCACAAAACATAATTATTTTTGTTTTGTTTTGGTAAGTAAATTCTTGTGTTTGTTTCATTATCATATTGATTGAAAAGTATGCCGTGGATCAAGTAATTTAACTAATAAAGAGACTTCTTATGCTCATCTGAATTTAGGACAATGACTGCACACAGGCTAAGGAGGAGAGGCAGAAAGGGAAATGAGGACTGTTTCCATTCCCTCTTACTTAGAACAGGATATGAATGAGATTCAATAAAGGCAGGTATTTGGTGAGGGAAAGAAGTGATAGCAAAGCAGGTCCAGTCAACAATAGAAGCCAGGAATGTAAAATTAATATTCAGCCTGTTTTTCCTCTCTGGCACTACATTTAGATTATTTAAAATGGCTTTTATCTTTAAATAATAGCTTCGTGCAGAATTGCAAAAGCCTTGTCCTACACACTGATACTCATGATATAAGCACAATTAAACAAATTAATTTAAAACTTTATGTCTGTGTCATTGCCATTCTTGACTGAAAAGAGAATCAATGAGAAAATAGTTCTCTAAGTCCAAAAGATATTTCCTGAGACCAAACAGCATGCACTGAGTTGATGCTATAAGCACAAAGCATGAACATCTTTACTACAAAAACTTGAACGCTGTTCAAAAGTCATGCAAAATTTTCCATCCAACTGATTAATTAAATAATGCAGGGATTATAGGCTTCCAAGAAAGAGTCAATTCACAAATATTATTTTAGGAAAGCCAATAGTCTTACAAACTTTTAATGTCCTTAGATGGTCAAATAAAGGTCATGGAAGTATGTGAATAATTGGGGGCTGGATAGAAACACTGGTAAAAGTGGTATATGGAAAACAGAGGGCAAAGTTGCCAGCTAGAATAAAACATGAGACTTTTTTATTATTTCATGTTGCACACTTACATATGGATTTTATTAAGGTATACACTTTTAGAAAAGACTTTTGATTTGGAATACAATAGTATGACTTGCTGCTTTGTATGGGTTGCAAAATTTTATTTTCCATGGTACAAGAAGCTGAGTGCAGAAATTACATTTGTTTTGTCAAAAACCTGGTTATTTAATGTGTCAGTTAGTTAGAGGGTATGAAAATTATTGCAGTAGTTTGGAGATAATGTTTTGATAACCCATTTGACATGATCTGACTTCAATGGATACATTTTTGTCTTCAATAAATATTTGGATTAGACAACAGCTTACAAAGCTTGATGTACAATTGATTCCCAAATTCCTAAGTGCATAGAACTGCTAAATAAATTTCATTTCCCCCTGGAAAAACCTTTCCCATCCAACACAGTGGTAAGGAAGTGGTCTGGAGCAGTGGGTTTGCTGGCATGTGCTCCTACAGAAAGTATGAGCTGGACCAAAGGACCTTGTCCCCCAGGCCAGGCAGTGTTCAAAGTAGGAGAAGAGGTTCCTGCTTTCTCTTCTTTGGGCTCCTCTAGTGATGAAGCTCCAAAATTTTGACATTATGAAATGCAGGAATACAACAGTGCTGAAGAGGGGGATGTTCAGAGAGCAGGCTTGTTGTAATTTTGCTTATGCCTGTGATAATGGCTAGTCCAAAGGAAGAATTTGTGGTGTCTCCCATCATCAGGAGTGCTGAGCAAAAGGCTGAAAGTTATAACTGACTGTCATTCCCCACAGCACCCCTTGAAGGACATAGTGTAAATGTCACTGACTCCTTTTAAATCAACACAGCTTCTTGACTTCAGTGAAGTCGAGTTTATTTACGGCAGCTGATAATTTGGCTGTTTCTTAGAAGCAGGAGTTGTGAAATCTAATGCTTGGTGGACTCAGCCCAGCGCTGTCGGAAATCAGCTCTACTCTCCCCATTGACTTTATTGGACAACGGCCCTGGTGAGTTATTGCCGAGTGTTTTGTCTTGCTGTGTGCTGGACAGCAATCAATAATGCTCCATGACATAGACAGAAATCTTGCTGTTACCAGAAAGATTTACCATTTTCTACCGTCTTAGAAAAATCACAGAATTCCAGCTGCGTGGTGCCTTTTTACATCTTTTAAATCACCTGCCCACTTGAAAGCAAGACAAGATCAGTCATCTCTGTGCTGGTGATTGCTTCAGAAATATTGTAGTCCCACACTTCAAATATCAAATTTATTTGAATATAAAGGACATCTATATCTATATCTGCTAGGTAAACATTCATTTTATCTGCTCAAAAGAATTTAATAATTAACAGATTAGAATGACACTGTACATTTTTTCATCTTTATAATTCATATCATATGGCACTGATTTAATGTCCTAAGACATCTTTATTTTTTTATTCTTTGCCTTTTAATAGGTGACAATACAAGGTAAAATCACTTCTTCAAGTCTTAGAGACTTACAAATCTTTACTTTAACTGTCTTCCATAGTTCTGAGGAGGAATGGAGACTTCACAGTACAGAGGGGACTCTTAGAAGATAGGGCCTTGCTACAGTTTTACTCAGAGGTACTTAGCATTGGCTTGTGACTTAAAACCAACAAAATTGTATAATAAGATATAGATATAAATAAAGCTCACATTTAATTTTGTTTTGTTTCATTTATCTTAATTTTTATTCCTTTTTTTATTATTTTGGTCATTATAGATTTTGAGACATCAGTTCTTGATCTCTACACATACAAGGGTAATGCTGGGAAAGATTCCTTAAAAAATATGATAGATAGTAAAGTCTTTTGGTTTGTTTCTGAATTTTTTGAGAGAAGACAAAAAGCATTGACTGCATGAAGTTATTAGTTCCTCTAAAGAGTACTGTTCTGAAAAAGCTAGAGAGCCAGAATTATTATTTTATTCATGAGGAATAATCAATGTGTCATAGAGATAAGCTGGATTTTTATAAAAATCTCCGTGACCATAATGAAACTTTTCAAACTGAAGAAAGAAAAAAGAAGTATAAAAGTATAGTTCTAGTAGTTTCTTCAGCTATGTTTGCAGTTCACATGCTTAGTAACTCAAAGAAATAATTATTAAAGAAGGTAAAATATATGCATGCAGAGACTTATGCATAAGCAATTTCCAAAGACTCTACAGCATTCAATTTTCTCCTTCATTCCTCCCTTCAATCTGCCTTTATGGTCTCTGCAAGGGTCTTCCTTTCCTCTCACCTGCCTTGGTGATTTCTTTTGGTACAGACTCAAGGTTTGGATGCCCTTTATGACTGGTACCTGGAAAAAAATACTTTCCTCCTGCTCTCACCCTCCCTTAAAATGTTTCTTCAAATGTCATTTAGTTTCTTTGAGCAATGTAACACTTGTTCTCCAAAAGAAGTAGATTTTTTTTTTGTTTTTTGCAGTTCAACTATAACCAAAACAGTCCTGGAGAGGAAATTCTCTGTGCAAAGATGAATACAAAATAATTAGTTCATTTTCACATGTTTAGCTTGAAAATGTAGCCATAGGGAAAAGACAATAGAGAACCACACCATTTATTTCCCTGTCCTGTCTCTGGTAATGTTAGAGGTAAATATATCATTTATCTAGTAATTTGCACGGTATCACAGCACTCATCCAGGCACTCTTTTACTTAGATATACAGATATCATCAGCAAAGTCCCATTCCAAGGGAAAAATGCTAATTTAACTAACTTTAAACCCACCTAATTAATTAATTAATGATTCTATAATGAATCTAATCTGTCTCTCCCTGTGGCCTCAGCTCAGTGGAGACACAGTTACACGCATTTCCAGAAGATGGTTTATGTGATTTCAGCTTGGTTCCACTTGGATGATTTGCCATCTCAGAGCCTGGTGCAAGATCAACAGCTCCCTGATGTTAGAAATTGGAGTCGGAGGAAAAATATAGGGCTGTAGGAAAGTGCATATAATATTACTTGGTGACATGTTATTTCACTGCTTCTGATTTTGCTTGAATGTATGTGAAATCAGCGATGCTAATTGCATATGCATATGCAGAGAAATTATTGATAATATTGATAGAATCATAGAATGGTTAGTGTTAGAAGGGACCTTCAAGACCATCTAGTTCCAACTCCCCTGCCAAGGGCAGGAATCTGTTTCACTAGACCAGGTTGCTCAAAGACCCATCCAACTTGGCCTGGAAACAATTCCAGGGATGGGGCAATCACAGCTTCTCTGGACAACCTGTTCTAGTGTCTCATCATCCTCATACTAACAAATTTCTTCCTATTATCTAATCTAAACCTTTCCTCTTTAAAACCATTCCCATTTGTTCTATTGATGCCTTAAGATTTTTATATATTTGTAGATTTTTATATAGCTGTATAGTTTCTCACATTTGAGGTATCAGCTAACAGTTTCTAACAGTTTCTCAAAGTTTCTCACGCTTTGTGCCACATTCCTGAATTTCTCTTTAGCTGTGTTTTCAATGGACAAGACAGCAGCAAGGACATTGTGTTTGGGACTCATGCACCTGGACTGGAATAGCAAGATATATTGTAGTCAAAACAAGATAGAAGGCCCAGAGCTGCCTCCTCCAAAGGGGCAGTTCTGAGGGTGGTACCAGGGGCAAAGGGTTCTTGGGTTGGATGTACCCATTAGGTATGATAACTAAGTAGTGTTATAAATTTGTAAGAACCCCATTCTATGTGTGCCTGTATACTCTGTGCACCTGAAAGCTTTCATTACAGACCTGCTCTCTACTTTACCTATACTAATACTGTCTCAAAAGTTTTTTCCTCCATTTTAGGCAACACTGTCTTAGATCTAAGAAAGCTTGGAGCAGATATGCTTGGTATTAGTGCTGCTGGCTGTTAATGTTCCCTGAACACACTCCCTTATGTAAGAAAACACTGATATTTTAGTTATTTAATGCATACTTTTGATCCTCCATTTTTCTGATATTTCAGATGTTTCTTCTGAATTTCATGTCTATAAGAGGTGCTAAAATTGGAATGGTTGGTGGGAGTCTTCATGCAAGCCGTTGAGTGCAGGCACTGAGAGCCTTAGAAAAATGTCAGCTCTCCCTTTTCTCTGGGTACTGTTGAAAGAGTTCAGTAGTGCCCAGGGGAATTTCTGAAGCTGATTGACAGTGTTTTGATTTTTGATCCTTACGAGTTTAGTTCTTGCTGTCTTTATTGATATTGCCACATTATTCCAGTGTCACTCACATCTGTCAAATTACTGCGCTGAGACCACAAACTTAGGAATGCATTTCTGGTCAGTCAGCAGAGACTGGTTATGTGTGATCGGATTGACCCCGGTCAGCCTCAAACAGTTGATCCCAAAGTGAGATTATCTGAATCCTGTTGCTGAAACGCTGAATCCTGCAGCTCCTCTCTGTTGTATTTAAAGCATTTAAAAATAAATAAATGCAATCCCTGGTAAGCGTTTTCGAGCTTGGGAAATGTCTGAGCTATTTACCAACTGCCTTTCTTGGCTGGCTTGGAAATCCTGATCTTCAGTCTGGACAGAGATTAGCTTTGTGTGTGCTGGTGGGGTTTTGGCTTTGTTTTTTGGTTTTAGTTTAGTTTTAGATAGGGGGTTTTTTGTTTGGTTGGTTTTTTGGTGTTTTTTGTTTGTTTGTTTTGTTTTTGTTTGGTTGGCTTTTTTGGTCTGTTTGAGTTGGTGCTTTGGTGGTTTTTTTTTTTAGTTGTGTATTTTTAATTTCCCTTGGGGACTGTTGTCTCAGCCTGCAGTGCCCTCTGGTGGAAAATGCACTGGGTGCTGTAGCCTAGGAGTCTTCCTCGTCCTTGGAGGCTGCTGTCACAGATCCCTGTGCCTGCTGTGGCCAAGAAGTGAGGGTCTAGGGGTCAATAAGCAGTGAGAACTTGCTCAGCTCACTCCAGCCAAAGAGAGGTTGAATAAAACCACCCGGAAATGGAATGGAATTTCTCTCTGAGTCCCAAGTACCAAAAAGTGTGATAAAAATGATGGCATCTGTACCAAAAGTCCTTAGAAGACACATTAGGAACTTTTGTTGGTGTAGTCTTTTCATTATATCCCAGGATACTTTCAATTATTGATCTGATTAATTAATAACCTCCATAAATGACATTCCAAAGTGATGGCTTTTCAGTCTCAGAAAATGCATAGCAGTGCATCATGGCCTCCAGGACCTTTTCATTACACAGAAAAAACCCCAAAGCATTATATTCCCAATGTGTGGTACACAAGTCCTAAGTGGCTAAGAAGAATCTCAGAGATTATTCCTCTTTAATACGAATTCTCTGTTCTCTGTAGCAATAACATCTGCAAACCACAACTGCTTGCCAGTCATCTCACCCTCGCTCTCAATTCTGCCTGACCTATTATCTTTTGTGATTTTAATGCTTAGGAATTGGTTTTATTTTTCCATATCTGTGTCACATTAATCCATACTGTAGGAGGAAAATCCCTCAAGGACACTTTTTTTTCCAGAAAGTTCTTGAATGCACAGTACAAGGGTATTTTGAATGCTCTAATGTATATGTGTCCTTTTTTTGTTGCTTGTTTTTTCAAGGCTTCTTGTGCAGGAATTTTTATTGTTGCTTGAAATAGTAAGCATTTCCCTCCCCCAAATATTTAATTAAAAAGTTGAATTTTTAACAAAGAAACACAAATACTAAGCAACGAATACTGATAATTTTCCTTATTTCTTTTCAGCTACAGGATATCTTCAGAACAGTTCTGAATCTTTCTGATTTATAAAACATAGGTAGAAATACTGCTTTGGCAATATTGAACATTTTATAAATAATGTCAATAAGGATTTCACTGGGAATGATTTCCTTGCTTCTGAAGAGCTTCTGAAGATTTTTTTATTATTATTATTTATTTCTTTTTATACTTTTACATTTATTATATACAGCCTGTTTGGAGGGGCAGTTGTGCAGAGTGAACAAAAGGGAGCAGTTGCTGAAGCTAGAGTCATCACTAATGGTGTTGGAGGGAGAAAGATCCTCCCCTAGGCTTCTTTTTCCATGAAAACATTCAAAGGGAAAAGCTTGAGCCACACACAGGAAAGGAATTTTTTTTTATTATTATTGTTAATTGATTGTTTTATTTTTATTGTTGTTTACCAACCTCAATGTCTTTTTCCAAGCTCTAATTGGCACTATATTTCTGCTGGGGAGTGGAGGATTGTATATCTTCGGGCAGTCAGTAGCCTATCAAAAGCATGAAATTGCTATTTGAGAATGGCATTAAAAAAACCCCTTTTCATCTTGATACTTCCTTTGAAACGTTTGGCTTTTAAAGTTCCTTTTTTAGGCATGGATAATCTCTCTGTGCTTTAGCACCGAGACTTCCCCATCCTGGTCTTTTGGAGGCAAAATTAAACATGTTTGAATAAAAGCAGAAGCAGTCTCCTCTGGCACTTGAAGTTTTATCAGTGGCAGCCGCTGGCAGGTATTAGAGTGTCAGGCATCCTAGAATAAATCTGAGGAAGATGATAGCACACAGGGGAAGAGGCCACAGGTAGATGATAAAGCAATGGTGGCAGACTGAGCAATGAAAAACATGCCTGACCAGCTGCTTGGACATTGCCTCTACCTCTGTATTCACATGTGAATGATATGCTTGTGACTCTAGAAAATAATGATACAGTTACAAATTCACAGAATCACAGGATCACACAGAACCACGGAATATGCTGAGTTGGAAGGGACCCACAAGGATCATTGAGTCCCACTCCTGGCCCTGTGCAGGATTATCCCCAAGAGTCACATCTGCCTGAAAGTATCATCCAAATGCTTCTTGAACTCTGTCACACCTGCTGTGCCACTTCCCTGGGGAGCCTGTTCCAGTGCCCAACCACCCTCTGAGTGAAGAAGCTTTTTCTAATATCGAACTTAAACATTCCCACACTGGTGATAGGACCCATGGACCATTTCCATGGGTCCTATCTCTGGTCACCACAGAGAAGAGATGAGTGTCTGCCCCTCCTCTTCCCCAAATTCAAAGCTATTCTAATTGTTATTAGATAACATTTCTGTTTTCTGTGGTAATAGGAGATGAATTTATCATCTAGAATAACTTTAGAAATAAAGAAATTTATTTCTTCAGATTCCTTTGCTATTTTTACTAAAGGTTTTTTTCAAAAAATTAGGCAGGTCTGTGAGCAGTTTTGTGTTTGTGTAGCAAGGTTTTGGTAACACAGGGGGCTACATGGGTGGCTTCTGTGAGATAGTGCCAGAATCTTCTCCCCATGTCCAAAATAGTCAATTCCAGCTGGCTCAAAGATGGACTTAACCACTGGCCAGAGACAAGCCCAACAGTGATGGTGGTAGTGCCTCTGGGATAACGTATTTTAAGCAGAGGAGATAGAGAATTCAAGAGTGAAATTAAGAACAGGAAGAATGGAGGGTTGGGAGAAAGCTGGTTTAAGATTTGGTTTTATTTCTCATTAGCATACTGTGATTTTATTGGTAATAAATTGAACTGATTTTCCCAAGTGGAATCTGTTTTACCCATGAGGATAATTGGTCACAAATTGTCCTTATTTCAACACATGAACCTTTCATTATATTTTCTTCCCAATGTCCAGCTGAGGAGGGGAGTGACAGAGTTGGTATAGTGGATCTTTAGTGTCCAGCCAAGGTCAACCCACCACAGAATCCCTATACAGATCTCCACTGCTGGGGCATCATCCCCATAGCAATTGTGTTTACACTTCATAAGAATTAGGCCTTAGAGTGGATTTTTAAAGTGGTTAAGAATTTTTGATGCAAAGTCTGGTTTTCTTGTTTATTCAATATCTACCTGGAACATTTTTAGTGGATACAATAGAGAAAGTTAATAATTAAGGTAATTTTGTTTTATAAACAGATTTAAAATCTTTATTTGTTCAAAAATAATTCTTTCCACTGTATATTGATCTCATTCTACCAAAATTAAATATCTCATGGGCATCTTCAGACTTATCCCGCCTTTAATTTGTGTGTTAAATATGTAAGTCAGCCAGTCAAAGTACAGAAGCGATATAGCATAACCTACGTAAATAATGCAATATGAACTGCAGGTTTAATGATAAAAATTAGTTTAAAGTGGTTATTTGTGAGTAATAAGGACTGGATTCTTTTACTACTAACACAGTGTGCTTCTTGGTGTTTGTACTGTTTGATCAGCTATTTTTTAATTTATTTTATAACTATATATAAATATATATTTATTTTATATAAATAATTTATTTGCTAAGTGAAGTCAATATTATTATTTTTACATTTTGAAATAGTTTTAGTTAATCACATAAACATAGTAAAGATGACCATTTTTAATTAGGTTTTTATCCAACACGTTTTTTTGAAGCGAGAAAAAAAGTACCTTTGCCCATAAACACCATCTTTTAAGAGAAACGATTTGGTTCTTTCCTGTCATGGCATTTAATTCTTTTTTAATATCTTTTGCATAAATATATACCTACTTTCTATTACTGGTGAGCAGGTATGGCTGTCAACAAGAGCATTGGGGTATATTTTGTGGACTAGCATCCCTGCCACAGCAGTGTGACCAGAGCCATCAGCAATGCCTGTGCTGTTGTCAAACCAAACGAGAAGCCTGAGCACTCTCTATGCCTGCAAAGTTTGTCAGAGCTCTCTGTGCCACAAAAAAAAGGGAGAAATCATCTCATCTCCATTTCCAAGAGCTGCTAATTACATACAGCATATTAAATCAAGTCCACTTGGGGAAAGACTTCCTTAATTAATTAATTTAATTAGCAATAAGGCAGAAGAGGGAGATATGGTTATCAGGAGATAATCATACCTTTGGGACACCGGATTGCAAAGCTTTGCTTCATCTTTTTTATGGTTGTGGTTTACCACTTTTATGTGGTTTTGATAAATAACCTATAGATTCTATTGAACAGACCTACATTTGATTGTGAATTTTCTCTGTAAAGCTTCTTCAGAACAAAGCACCTATAGTCAGAAATGAAACAAGTGATTTGTAGTCTGCTTGAGTGTTAATAATTGGGGGAAATCATGTAGTATAGTGTGACCTCTTATAAGCTGCACTGCTGGAGAGTAGACACAGATGGATATTAAAAAAAAAAAAAAAAAAAGAAAAAAGAAAATACCACTCTGCTTTGGCATTTTTCCTGACATGTTACTTTTACTGGCAACATATGAAACAAGTTGCTTCAAATTAATTTTTAAGTAAATAGTTTTTGACAACTATTCAATTAGATGACCATATTTCCTGAGTTTTAAACACAAAAGAAATCTTTGCTCAGTAGTGCATGGTTCATGTGGGGTTTGGGTTTTTTTTGAGCTAGGTAGAGACTGTATCTTTTCCAGGATCCGAGTGGGCTGAGGCAAAGCCAGGATGGTCTTGTGGCTCTGCACAAATCCCAGGTCTGCATATTTTGCAGTATGATGGATCCCTCTGCTGAAGAGACAAAGACATCCTGTGCCATTCAAACTATTGAGTATAACTTCCCTGTAGGAGGGTGGCTGGTTTAGATTAGGTGCTCAAGAATTACCAAAGCTAGAAATCTTGACATAGAAGAGCATGTTCCTTAAGAAAACCTTGAGGTAACTGAGCTTTAGGTACCCATGTTACAGGGGTTGGAATGAGATCATCTTTAAGGTCCCTTCCACACTAAACTATTCTATGATTTAACATGCACAAAGGAAGCAATGTATCTGTCTGTGTTTGAAATCAGTCAGTTTTGACTCACTTTTGTTTTTTGCATAACTGGAAAGTTATTTCCTTTATAGGTTAAATAATCAATGAGCTAAATTAAGGCCTTTCATTCAGCATTTAAATATTTTATATTCACCAAAATTTAGTCAAATTTCACAAAAATTATTATAGCATAGAGGAACTTTCTTACCCATCTCATTCAGCAGTCCCCAAACCAAAATACTCCCTATTCTCCTTCTATACTTTCTAATGCAACAGTCAAAGTTTTCACCCTACAGTGAAGTGATTGCACTGTAACTCACATCCACCACATCACAGACAACGAAACTCCCCTCGTTACCGCTACAACCCAACATCTATATTGTTATTTGCTTCCTCCCTGTCTGGTTCGCTTACTTTTCTTTCTCTCTGCTTTTTGCACTGAAAAAGTTCCTTCTCTCTTCCATTAGAGTAGCCTTATTGTTGTAACAATAAGAGAGATTATGTCTACTATGGAAGAGGTCCATGACCTCCTCCGCCTCTACTCCCAGCACTTTGTATGTGAGCCAGCTCCCATCCAGCAGCAGAAGCACTCTGCAAGCAGGGTGGGATGCCTATAACTAATATATTCTGCCTCTTGTCCTTTCTGTTCCTCTCTTCTATTCCAGCTTTCTTTGTGTTTGTAAGTCTTTCAGGCTCTGTGATTTTCAAGACCCAGTGCTAACACTTGATCTCTTTGTCATGCTTCTAGAGAAATCCAACTTCTTCAATCTCCAGCTGCTTTCTGAGGGTTTAGAGAATACAGATTTCACCTCAGACTTGCCTCCATCCTTTTGTGCTTATCAAGTGAAGGTGTAAAGGAGTGTTGAAAGCCTTAAATTTATTCAGGGATAGTCATATTGATGTCAATTCCTTGCCTCTTTAGCACAAGGAGCATGAGGCAAAGGAAGTGAAAAATAGTCATAAAACATGGAAAAAACCCAAACAAACCATAACTCACTAAATGTACTAACCCAGGTCAACTAAATCAACAAGATGCCAACAAAGTAATTCTCCTTGTGTGCTTTAATTAAATGGAATGATCCTCAAAAGTATATCACCTTAACAGAAAGAGAGATTTACTGCTGATCATTTAATACTTCAGCTCTCATATTGTCAGTTAAAGGATTTAGGAGCGATTCACATCATGCCTTTGGATTTGATGGGTTGGAGTGACTCTGCTCTGTCCTCTTTGCCCTGTTGGCCTAAACAGAAAGGAGGCAACATAAGGCAAATCAACTTCTTACACTGAGATCTACTTTTTTCCCTAAAGCATAATGTTCTCTTATTTTTGAGTCTCAAATGAGACTCAATAATATATATCCCACAGGAAGAGATCAGGCATCTCCTGAAGATTTCTGACTTCAGTAGGAACAGTACTAAAAGATTACTGTAATTTTGAAAACTGGCATGACTTCTTGCTCCAAGTAAAATATTTATGTATCTCTCCTTTACTCCTACTTTCATTTCAAGTGCCCCAGATGATAGCTGAATGCGTGACTACAAGACTGCAAAGAGGCAGAAGGTTCTGAAAATGACATCCAGGCACCATGAAATTACAGTCTTCAGAGCGTATCAATAAGAAGCTAATTCCATATAATTTCTCACTCTAGTTACAATTTTGGTCATGACAAAGAAGTGTCAGAATTTTAATGCTTATTATGTTTTGTGCTTTATGCTATTTTCCTGTACTTTGACCTTTTTAATATGCTGTATTTTGGTTGGATGGTCATTCTAGACATCTTGCTAAGGGTAAATTTTTGAGGAATGCAAGTGACAAGGAAGAAGTTGCACTGAAATGTTTCCAAATGGGTAGCTTTTTGTGTGGATATAGAGTGGGGAGGGGGAGGATGGTGAAGATTCAGTAGAACAGGAATGAAACTTGAAGAAAAAAAAAGCAGTTGCTTTAAAGGTGAAGTTTTGAGCTGAAAGACAAACTTTTTTATTATTATTATTTTTTGTCCTATTTGACATTGCGTTCAACTTTAAATAACTTGAACAGATGATAAAAAATAATCAGAATGAATTTTCAGTTATATTATATTAAGACCTGATTTGTAATCACCTTTAGTTGTACACTATACTTGATTCAGTTTTATTAGTCCCTGAAATGTTAAGCATTTCTTCTTAAGTGATTTACTCAGCTGCAGACTCCTGAGGTCCTGCTGTTTTATCCTTGTAGGGGAACAAGATGCCTCATGGAGCTCTTGGGTGGGACAATCCAATGTTTGGCACAAAAGTTTTGCAGACAAGAAAGGGATCTATCTTGGTCTCTGAACAGAGCCAGTTCTTGACACAGGCCTGTTCTCTAATGACCCTGGCAGGATATTTCTTTGGGATTCCTGGAAAAAAAGTGCATTTTTGCATATTGTTTGCACAAAACTGTGACAGCTCCCTTATCTGTATTCAATAGCCATCAAGCCTGTAGCCTAAATTTAGCTGAGGGTAGGTAGAGACTCACTGGGGTATTTTACCCGATGCATAAGGTGTCCTGGTTTCAGCTGGGATAGAGTTATTTCCTTCTTAGTAGACAGTGCTCGTTAGGGACAAAGTGCATTCCATCCAGGCTATTTGCCAGGTTTAAACTGTCAATCAAACACATCAGTTCACATCCTCAGCTGAGCCCTGTTCAAATGACTTTAGATGGGCACGTGCCCACCAAGAATACGGTTCTGGAATTGTGTCTCACATGCCCACCAGGAATGCAGCTCAAATGCTGTGAGTACACATTTTGCAGCATGGATGTCTAGAGGGCTCCCCAGAAGCCTGTTTTGCAGTGCTGGAACTCTCTGCAGTGGCTGTGTGGAAGCATGCAGCGTAGCTGTCTGATTTGCTGATGAGACGAGCAGGCAGGATGTGGATAACAGTGCACGTGTACTAATTGTACCACAGTTTTTAGTTGGCAGCTGTTGGCAAGGTCTTACAAACTGCTGTTTCAACATGCTGTAGCTCTGAGCCTTCCTGCAACGGAGTCTTCCTACACCTAGATCAGACTCAGTTTGTGCTGGTTCACAAGGCTGTGGGAGCTTTTGAAAGGAAACAGAATGGGAGTGATGGGGGCACTGGGTCAGCACAATTTTAATCTGTGGTCTACTTATGGGTTTAAGCACCGGTTTGAGTGCCCTTCACTCCGGTGTGAGATGTCTCTGCCTAAGTGCTGTTTAGTTACAACTTCTATCGCTGTGCATGTCTCATGCCTATAAACTGGAAATACCAAAATTAATCAGAAATCTGTGTAATACTCTATTCAATGGAGTAGACAGAGTATGTTTACTGGGGTTTACAGTATTGTGAGTACACAGGGTAAGTCAATTTTAATTTCTTTAAAGGGAAGGGAAATTTGTCATAGATATGTAACATTTTTTTAAAAATTAGTTATTGAATTTTTCTCAGTCTGCTTTGCCCAGCTCTGGTTCTAGTTCTGGTTTCAGTTTCCTTGTAAATACTTTCTTAGACTAGATTCAGAAATCAAAAGTACTAATCATTTCACAAATGGACTCTTTCTTGATGAAAGGTGGATGGGGAAGGGGTAGTTCAGATTAGTTCAGCTCTTCACTGTTGCATATTTGATGCGGTTCATCTTTCTTAACAAGACTATCTGAATATGAGTTCATGTTATAAAATTAACACATTAAATGTCTGCATCAATCATATTGAATAGCTAGCAAAAATGAAATATAACATTTATTTTATATCGGTTTATAAAGAAAAATGTCTTCCAAGAAGAAATAGATTATATTTTTATATAAACAGAAGTCCAGGTTTAAGTGAATTACCAAGGTATTTGAGAAACTATCAGAAAATTTCAGATACTTAATGAATTCCTTGTAGCATAATCCCTCAAATGCCTTCCGCTATAGCTATCTGAAAATATTTCATAACTTTTCAACTTACTTGTAGGAGATTTGTTATCACCTGTGATTTAATACTAGTTTGAAAAAGAAGCAATGCAGCAAGAAAAAAATTTAAGACAGTAATTTCCCTTATCACAATTAATTTTTTCTGAAAATTATTTTTAGTACTTTTATCCAAAATGAAATCTTCAGCCAAGCTTTTTGAACCAGTTACAAAATGTAATTTAGCTCAGTTCCCTGATTTGGTTCATTAAATGGTAGAAATATACCAGCCTATTAAATTTTGTGTTTTCTGGGCAGAGAATGAGTTCATGGATGAAGATTGCAAAGCTGTGTAGTATGAGGATTTTGAATCATTATAACACTATGCAATGTTTCCATGTGGACATACAGCATAGGACAGGAGAAGCTGCAGATTTTTTTGTACGTGTATTTTGAACAGAACTTTAAGTTTACTGTTGCTCATGCACTTGAGCACCTTTTGTCACCTGACATACCTCACAGGCTGATACCATTTGAGAATTAGGCAGGTGTTTGGAGATCCTGGAAGTCACACAGATACACTTGAATGTTATGTGGTGCATTTTAAGGATAGTGTAAATGTTTGAGGTTTACCTAAATCTGGGATGGAAATAAAATTTATTAATGTTTCTGATCAATATGCATGTTTTAAATTTACTGTTCTAGAATCTTGTGTGAAGAAGAATGTTGGGTTTTCTTCCAGGTTAGTTTCATCCTTGTTATGCCCATAAATACAAACCTGAAAACCCAGAGGATTATGTTGCCAGTTCCTTTCAGGCTCTGAATCAGCCACTGGATAGGATGGGTGTTTGCTTCAGCATAAAAGAGGAGGAAATTAAAATCCAGAGTTTCCATCTTGAATCCAGGGCTGATTAGTCTACTTAGTAGGTAATACAGCATATAGTTAGCAGCCAGTATAGCTGTAGGACCCAGTTTTGACATAATTTTTATATGTTATTTATTCTGAACCCTACTCTGAGAGTTTTTTTGTCCCTGGACAGAGGCCAAGTATTTCATTCAATACTCTGCATTCTGTTTAGGAGGGGAGATTCCTCTTTTATTTGTTTCACAAAATTCAGCCTCGCATTGAGAGTCTTTGTCAGGCTACTTACACCCAAAATTAAGATGGTTTTCAAAGTATTTATATTTACTCATTTGAATTGTGACACAAAAACTTAAAAGACACTGAACCTCTTTGTTTTTTCAAGAGCTTAATTAGATAAACACACTGCGAAAGTCCAATATTAAGTCTCCAATTTTCTGTGATTTTCAATTATCTTTAGGTGTCACAGTAGATGGACAGTAGAAACTGGGTTTAGTATCTAGTCATCTTTTGTGGGAAGTGTGATCTTGCACAGCATCATCCAAGTGTTACTTAAGAGCATAAAGAGAAATTCCATGTTTTGGACTGAATGCAAACACTTTACTCTACAGAAAACTTCTCCTGAAAGATGAAAATCACACAGTTGGTGTTTGATCTCTACCAAGAAAATTCTGCAACAGCAAAGTTGCCAGCCTGTTTGACTTGTGCTGGTTTTCTTTGTCACTACTTTTCTGTGGCCTTCTAAAAGTCATGCACAGGAATGCTCACCAGCCTTTGTGCTCAAAGAGGCTGGAGCAATTGGAAAAGAATCTGAAGTTACAAATATTTAATATTTTCTAGCTTTAAGAATCACATCCCCAAATACTCCACAATTCAGCAGCTTTAATTCACCTGACAACTGCAGTAATTAAGCAAGGCAGTGATGTTTACTATACAGTAAAAATGAATCTTCCATTATTGTGTAGAAATCTGTGATGAAGTTTTAATGGATATTTTAATTGCAACTATCTTGAGTTGCAACCTTTCTGAAACCTTTATTGTTATCCTGGAAGCCATTACTTTTAAAACTTCAGGAAAATTTCTTCAGAGAATTTTTGGAATGTATGCTGATCTGAACATTTTTTGAACATCAGAATTAAAAAAAGTCAATTTTTGTCATGGTTTCTTCTGCAGTCTTTAATAACAGTTACTTTGGCTTGCTGAGTTCTTGAATAAATCTCCACCTTTTAAGAAAGACTTTCTTGATGACATTACTGAACATTTTGAGCAAAGGCAGGATGCCTGCCATAGATGTCTGAGTGTGTGATTTATTTGTCTCTGTTTTCGGGAAGCTGTAAGCAACTCAAAACTCTGAGTTAAAATGAAAACATGTAATTTTTATTATAAATTAAATTCCTGATTCAGTGCACAATGAAGCATTGATTCTGCCTCCAGATGTCCGTGTCAGCAGAATTAGGACATAAACCTCACAAATGTGTCTGTGAGGAAGGCAAAGTGACTGGCTTTCTACTTGAAATTATTTGAGATTTTAAACTTTGGTGCTGTCTTAAGGTTTTTCTTTTTTCCCTCTGGAAAAAAAAAGCTCTATGCTCTTGTGTGAAAGATAAGGAAAGGTTTTCTCCTCTCCTAGGTATTTTGCACCACCTGTCGTTGACAAACAGACTAGCAGTCTGCAAGTACTTTCTTCCTTCAAATTGTATTTAAAAAAAAAAAAAATATATAGGTTTATCGTAATTTGCTTTATTTTATGCTAATAAGAGGGGCTGTCATTAATTACCATTTTAATCACTATAGGTATTTCTGGTAATTGCATGTTTTCATTGCTGTCATATTCTCTTAGAGGAAAGATACTAATTCATAAATATTCAGTCTTCTGCATTCATTTCCATCATAAAAGCATCAGTGCTTAAGTTATTTACAGTGAGAGTAATATAATTACAGATGCTACTCATAAAACATAAATGCCAGAAATATTTATTATTAGCAAAGTGCTTATTCCTTCATGCCAGTCATACTTTGGATCTGTGAAGAAACACTGAATATGGGAAGGCTGCAAACTAAAAAAAAGGTAATTATACTGAAAATGGAGAAGGTCAAAACAGTAGCCTTTGAAATACAGAAATATACATAAATTGGGCAAAACATCCTAAATCTCTAGAAATGAATCCCTTTGAGGATTCAATCTGATGAGCTGTGCCCTTGTGATCCAAAGATGATTGTAAAAGTCATACCAACTCTACTATTAAAATCTGCCTTAAGGGGCTCTCAGCATAATCTAACCTCTTCTCTTTCATTTTTGCAGAAAGATCAAGTGTGTCATAGATATACTAGATATTTCCTACCAATTCAACAAACTACCCAAGGCTGTTTGAGAACCTTAAAAAGGTCTTTCTGTCCAACAAATTACACCAGTGTCCTTCAATGCAAAACAGTTGTGATTTAATACTCAAGCAACTACACAATTTTTATTCTAAGAAAAATCACATACCTACAAGCCTTGGATTGTCTTAAATCTTATCAGCATCAGAAGGAAGTTCTGGAGGTGAGGAATGGCTGAAGTGGAAAAGGGACCTAAATGAGCATCCTGTGGCAAATTTGTTGCCTAGTACCACAGAAAGGACTCCATTGCCTGGTTCAGTTCTGCACTAATGATCAGCGGCAGTAGTTACAGATAAAATGCATTAACCCTTACCCATAAGAAATTGTCGTCTGTGTAGAGAATTGTCTTCCCAAGAAGCAGGGAACATCTCCCCAGGCCCCCTGTTACCTACAGGGATCTGTCCACTCATGCTGCTGAGCCATCCAAGCTGGTGCCAGGAAAACTGTGCAGTCTTGCAATGACCTTACCCAGCAGAGGGGTGACCCTTGTCATCTTCCTGTTGTTCTGAGTATGAATCCAAACACATGCAAAGTCTCTGATTTTCACTGCCTTTTATTTCTCATCAGTGTGTAGAAGTGTGTGTGCATACACATGCAAACCTGCATCCAGGCCCAGGTGAAAGCATGTTAGTGCTAAAGCAAATCAGTACATGCTCAAAAGTTGTACTAACATTTTCTCCAAGGTTTTAATTATAATAGCAAGTGTGATTCTAACAGTGATAAAAAAGGGGCTTCATCTTCAAGAAAAGTGTTCACAGTTCAAGTTTTTAAAGTCACAAGGGAATGACTCTGCTGAGCCAAAGTAGCTAATTATTAAACATTCATCCAGCCTTTTCCCCACAAACAGAATATCTGATGGCTCAGTTTGCTGGCTAATGCACAGTGGCCAGGGGAACAGTTTCCACATGTCTGTCTGTTTGTTTCTTCAAAACGTGTGTCTTGAAGCAAAGCTCCTGTGAATTCACCAGAAAGTCAGGAGGCAGCAAGATTTGGGAGATGAAACAGATGGTTTTGGCATGAGGGCCAGCCTGGATGGGATCTAGCAGGAAAGTATGGAGACTCAGGTAGAAGAGACATGGAAGGGAAGGGGTCAGATACAGGCATTGGTTCTACAAGCCTGTTCATTCCCTCCTGATCCTTACATTTTCATTCATCTAAATCTGATGTTTTGTTCAGTTCTGAACAAGGGAATTGGGTGCTGGTTTACAGATAGGAAGTTATTAATAGTGCTAAGAGTTTATTGATGCTATAAAAATTTAGATGAACATGAATATTTAGGATCTTCACAGTTTTGGTTTTTTTCTATAAAGCTACTTTGTAAACATATCAAACGTTTTTAATACTTAAATGTCATGAGTTTGGTTTTGTTTTGGATTTTTTTTTCAGTTTTTGGTTAGATTAACATATTGAATAAATACTGAATAAATATTTTATATCTATTTTAAACAGGACAGTGTAGAAAATGCTAAAGACAGAAGAAACATAAATATTTGCTGATAGTTTCCTTTTTGCTGTCATTTTATAAAGGAAAAGTATAGAATCCATTCAAAAATCAAGGGGGTAAGCAAGTTGATAATTCTTAAAGCTCAATTTTTTTTAATGTTACTCTCAACTATGCAAATGTGAAAGTTTGGATGTGGCTGCTCAGAGCTTGTAAAATGGAGGGTTGATAGAGCAGCTGTACTTAGTGATATAGTACCTGTGCTTGACTTTATATGCCAACACTATCAAAGAAGCAATTTGGAAGATGTCTCTGAATGAACAAACAAATGGTGGCTTTCAATTCAGAAGGAGAGTTATGCAGATAAGTGATGGAGATAGGAGCTGAAAGTAATAGATTTGCAAAGCCAGTCATAAGAATTCTCCTCCTTCCTGTCTGCTTTATAAATTTCTGAAATATATTACAAATTTATTAGACAAGTGCACAGTTTGACCCAGGTGTTCATCCTCCCACGGAGATAGATATGTTTTGTGGTTATAACTTATGTCAGAATCCTGGCTATAGGCTCTCTGAATATTACTTATTCCTTTAGAAAAAATGCAAACATCTATTTTGTCAGAATCAATAAATATATAAATAAATACTTTGCTGTAATTCAGTAGAAGGTAGAGCTTAAATTAATCTTTAAAAAGTGAAATGCTCTCTGTTATTTTAGGTAACAACTTGTCTGAACTGTCCAGAATGACTAATGAATTAGATAACAGAAATGCCTATCACTCCTTCATTGTGTTCAGCATAAGAGTTTTTCTTTTCCCCTGAAGCCCCACAATAGCACCATATTTGATTTGAATATTAATTTTGCTCTGAAATTATTAATTTAAATAGAAATTTCCTTCTATAGTCCTATATATTGTAAGAGACTTCACATAGAAAAATGATGGGGTATGAAACATAATGAACAGCATCAGCCTAATAAATTATGTAGTAAGACATCAGAACAAGAAAATACATTTACTTTTCATTTCATTTTCATTCCACATTTACCCATGTAAGACTGAAAATAGCTATGTTACATGGTGGTCTTACTTATCTATAAGTTTTGCAGTTACAGGTAAGGTAAGCTATCTCATCCTTAAGCCCACATATCTGTTATATTTTATTTATATTTGTGCACCAATCATGCACAAGTAATATGGAGATCTAGTGGTTTAGTGAAGGTTGAAGGATGCCATGAAATGCTAGTGGGTGACAAATTGGTAAAAAGAATACTGAGTAGTTGGTATCCCTGAGGTTGGACAGTGATTTTGACATCCTGGCGATGAGTTCCCTAAAAGGTAATGTAATGTTATTTCCACATAGTTGTTTGTACTTTGGTGACCTCACAGGGGATGTATTAATCAAGTTTCAAATGTGCTCATTTTTTAATGATATTTTATGTTTTCAAATCTCCATCATAAAAACTTTTTATCCCCTTTTCTACATGTAACACTTCAGATTTTCTTAGCAGAAACATAGAAAAAATAGATATGTTTTGTGGTTTGGTTTGCTATGAAATAATCTGTTGTAATTTCAGAATATGGTTATAAAGGAGCACTTTAGATCAACTCTAAACTAGAATTCTAAAGAGATAATTATACAGAAACCATCAGGAGTTTGAAAGTTTTAGCAGAAAAAAAATATATAAAAACCTCTGTTTGGCTTTGTTCCCTCTGCCTTCCTCAAGATAATAGATACATGATGATTTATTCAAAATTTAAAATTTTCCTGAGAATGCATGTTGGGAAGATATGTTGAGATTTGTCAAATGTTACATTTGTGAATGCAAAACATACTGTTTATAGAGTGGTTGATGACTGGAAGATTAGTGTAAGGAAAGCTGAGTATAAAATGCCTCCTTTAAAGTGGTGATTCACATGGTAATTTTTTTCATTTAAAAATTGATTCTGCACCTAAGATAAACGACAACAGTCATTTCTCAATCCTGCTCTTTTTATTGTTGAATCTGAAGGATAACAATAAGTGCCTATCGACCAGAACTGATTAGTCACTAAAAGTCTAGATATAATGTGGACTACACATGAAAAATCAGTCTTTGGTTATTACTAGTCAAGGAAGTTCATATCATATTTGTGTAAAGACATTGTATCAATTTTTTCATTCATAGATTTAAGTGCTTAGATTTAGGATTCTAAATCTGCATGTATGTAGGGCTAAGATTCTGCTCTCTAGGATTCCTCCTGAGAATGGAGAGCTTGTAACCATTTTAATCTCATTACAAGATGCTGCTCCAGTAATATTTCTAGATTCAAAAAATTCTAAGTATTTCATTTGTCTTTTACTATGTTAATTGATTACATGTAAAAATAAGTTCAAAAAAGAAAGTGCATTAGTTATGAGTAGAAATATGAGGTCAGCCATGTTTTATTATGTGTATAATAAGTTCTGATTTTTTTTTTTTTTCAAACTTGGCAGTAAACTATTTTTCATATTAGCTACAGCAAACCAAAGAGAATTCAAAGTTGCTCTTGTCCTCTCATGGACACTGACAAAGGGGCTGAAGCACTATTTCTCACCATCATCTCAATTGCTGCCTCATGCCTCTTAGGGGAAAAGCAGTCAGGAGTCTTTTCTATTTTTTTTTTTTTTTAACTACTAGAAAATGCCCTGACTGAACAGTTCAGGCAGTTTTAAATACCTTTTCAGTCCACCATTTTTAAAAAAGTCTGTGTGTCGAGACACAAAATCATAGAATCATCAAGGCTGGAAGAGACCTTCAAGGTGATCCAGTCCAACTGTCCACCCAGCACTGCCCCTGTAACCCCTGAACCGCTAAACCCACATCACCCTGAACCAGACCCAGACACGTTGAACACAAAGTGCTGGTCGACACAGTTCTGTTTAAATACCATGTCTAAAACTCCTCAGAGGGTGGGGTGTAGGCACATGAGGCCTCTTTCTCTGTAGCATAATTGAATTCCTCCTTTTCTTTTGATAGTGAATATAATTTTTTATTGTTGGAAATTTCTGGCTTTATGAGTTAGTGCACAATTATAATTCATGCATATGCATTTAATAAAATGAACGACTGACTGGTTTCCTGGGATTTTTACCAACTTTGGGGTCTGCACATCAATGAGTATAAAAAGCAAATAAACACACAGTTAATAATAATTTCCATAAGACTGCTCAAAAATAGTAATCCATGTATTAACATGCTGAAAAATGATTTAGGACAGAATATAAATGCCTCTGTTTTAACTCTTTTGCAAAGAGAACTTTGCAAAATGAACAAATTTATCTAAGTTGATGGCTAATATTTCATAAAACCAGCAATTCTCCTTGCCAGAGGATACAAGCCAAATCTTTTTACCTGAAATACTATGCAATAATAAAACTGTAGAAATAAATTAGTGCTATATTACTCTATGTGGGATAAAGGTAAAATAGAGGAAGCATTTAGGGGCATGCTAAGAATAAAAATCATACAGAATGAAAAAACAGCTAGAGATTCCTTGCATGATGTAATTTTTTTTATTTTAGGCCAGCTGAAATGGCTAATTCTGAAGTGCATACTGCACATTCAAATTATAGTAACTTCCAGGCTCAGATTCTTATTTAATAATATTAACCTATTTAAAAATATAGTCTAACACAAGTTAATGCCACTAAGGAGGATATCGGGGTAAAATCTGTCTACTGCCACTTGCCAAACTGTTCTGCAGTATGGTTGGTATTTTAGGTAACTCAGGTTTGATATAAAGTCATATTTTGGCCTTGATTTATAGTTTTCTATCACTTTGTTGAAATTGTGATTTTTTTTTAAGGTCTATTACCTATGTAATAAGGTGTTTCATTCTAAGGTATAATTGCTAAGCATGACAAAGGTATGACTCATTTTCTTTTAATATTATAGGGGTTTTGCTAACAGGGCATAGGCAAATGTTGCCATGATATGTTAAATTGTAGAAATTACATTTGTTTGAACCCAAGGGGAGGATTGCCTACTGAGGCATCTGTGTGGTTGGCTGTTTTGATAGGAAGGGTTTAATAGTATATTGAAGCAGTCAGTGTGACCCTACAGGACTTCAACAAAATTTTTGCCAGGCAGTGTCATATTGGAAATGAGAAAATAAATGGGAAATAATTGGTATTGGCCTATAATAATGTATCATAAATTTCACCATGTACATGTTCATGAAATGTAAATTAGATAATTTCATTTATGAATTGCATGTTTTGTGACTCATCCTTTGGTGCTTTCCATCTGTCTTACTCTGAAGAAACTAAGAGATAGCAAATCCTTAATGAGCTTTGCTTTTCAAAAATTACATTGATTTGAATGATAAAGAATATCTTCCAAATGAAAGCTTTGACTTTTCATCAAAAATGTTACATGACTGGTCAAGGCAAAAATAAGAACTCTTCATTAAGACATATCTAATTTCAATCTAATAAAAAAGGTAAGGGTTTAAAACAACGGTATACAAAATTTGCCATCTGTCACAAGTCTTTTCAGAATTCAGAATTTTCTTTTAAGTAGTTCTTTGTCTGTAAGGGTTACTGAGAATAACAATTGAAAACAGAATATCCTCTGTTGTTTGTGTTTTGCTTTTTTTTTTCTTTTTTTTTCTTTTTTTTTCCCTCTTTATTTCCTCCTTTTCTTTTTAGGGATACTCAGTCTTTTCTACCCTCTTAGAGTTTTCATCCAATTATTAATAAAAGTAGTTTAATTACTCCAGTAATTTCTTGTTCCAATACCTTTCACAGTTTTCCTGTATACATTGAAACCTAAACTATAGGTCAGAGATTGAAGCATATTTCTGTGTTGTTTTGTGTTACACACTGATAGCAACTTGACCAGATTGCTTTACTCTTTCTTACACTTCTTTCTCTTAATAAACTTGCTAGCCAGTCACTGCAACAAGCAATTTTTCCCCCTCTTCCCTTGTTTCTTTCTGAAAATTCCTAATTTTATTCTTCATTGGTTATAATTACAATGCTATGATTTTATCAGGTAATTTTATTCCAAGATGGATCAGTGTTTGTCTCCTTCTGAAAAACATGTCTTTTGATGTGTCTCACATACTGTGCTTGAGAAAGTTAATGTTGGAGATACAAAAACATGCACAGTGACTGTTATCTTGTTTATGGAAGACCTTGCTGAAACACCTTTTGGGAAAACCTCCCTAAATTAAGTCTTGATCCAGACTTAATGATTTCTGACTTCCTGAAGTACAGCATTTTTTGAAGAAATCTTCATTTATTCTATGCCTTGTTTACATTAGATTGAAGTTACTCTTCACCATTTAACCACGAAACCAGGAGTTAAAAACCACTCTTGCTAGCAGGATGAAGGGCTACACACCGAAGATAATGGCTCTATGAAAACTATATATTCTTGAATAAAAAGATGTAAATAGATAAAGAAAAATTAAACTCCCAACTGAACAATCTAGAAGAACGTAGTTCTATAATATTATTCCTTTCACCGTCCAAGCCATTTGGACTTTTTCAAGTACTTCTTGTTGGTATAGTGCTAACTTTTAAAAATCAAAATTATTTGTGTGCCAGACACAAGCTTTCCAAGGATTTCTGAATCAAGTCCAAGAGTTAATCTTAACTTTAATATTTCTAATTAATTAGTCTCAGCTATAGCAACAGCAACCTGCAAAGGATGAGATTGCTGTGGAGTTCATCTGCATGCAAACAAATCCATTTTTATGCCAGAAGTATCCTTAAAACTGATGTCTGAAAGTTACTAATGCTTTAAATTGTGTCTAAGTAGAAATCTTTCTAGAAGAACTATTTAATTCTCCAAATAAACCCCAAATCAAGCTTAAGAGCAGGAAATATCTCAGAACACTCACTGCTTTACATAAGCCCATTTTCAGGCATTTTCTGAGTGTCATTTTAAGAGAACTTTGAGTCAAAATAGAGTGTGTATTGCATGCAAAATACGATGGAGCTCTACTAACTGGAAAAGCTTCTGTTTACCTTTCTGTGTTACAGCAGTGAACAATGATGGTGACGAACTGGCAAGTTTAAACCATAGAAAAATTCAAAACTACCAAATAGAGAGCACTTGCCAGTGCTTCCTCTCAGCTTCAAAAGCCTGCAGACGCACTCCCTAGCTCTTATTTGTTTTCCATAGGCAGTTGCAGTAACACCTGGAAGAATATCAGGCAATCCTGAAGACAGCAGAAAAGATATTTTACCAAATTCCTGCAAGCTGTAGTCTTTTGACATGTAGAGTCTGGGGTACAGCAGTAAGTTTGAAGGATAGAAGGACATAGTTTTACCAAGTAACTCTCCCCAGTTTGACCAAGCTCACCTAAGTTCAACTGAACGTCAAAATTTATTTCAACTTTTTATAGTGTGAATGTTGCTATTTCAATAAATAACATCAGTTTAAAATTAACATTTTGCTATAAATTTCTGCATGTATTTTCAATCAAATTTTTAAAATGCATAAGTTCCCTTTACAGAGTGTGCTTATGTATTATTATTTTGAAGAGAAGCTGAACCAAATCTTAAAATGACAAAGGCCATTAGTGTTGGAATTCGCAGGATTTCACCATATGCACATAGGAAAAGCAAAGAGATGCAGGCATGCTTTACAACAGTGAGAAAATGAAAATACTTGTCCAAAGAAAATGTTTGTCAAAAGCATTAGTGATTACTCTAAAACCAGTTGAAATGTTAGCATCAAATGTTAAAAAATTTAAAAGTTAAAATTACTTGTTTGTTTAAAAAAGAAATAAAATGGTAGAAATCCTTATGAATGACATCTGAGCACTGGAGGAATTGTATCATAAAGATATTCTAAACACAATTTAGAGTGCAATGCAATCAATTGAATCTGTTTATTGACTTTAGTGGATATTGGATAGAGCTTTTTTCTCAATGAAGCAGCAGAAATTTGTCCTGACAGCTAAGAGCTAAAATAGCAAATCATTATAATAAAACCATTTAAAAGAAAAAAGTCATCACTGATTTATACAGATTCCTTATGAGTAACTAAAATTTTCTTCAGTGACTATCTGATAAATGCATAAAACCATTAAGCTAATAAAAATCCTACATAATAAATGTGGAATAATAATTACAGCCAGATGCATTAAATTAATTTATTAAATTGATTAAATCTCTTCTGAATCAATTTATGTTATAATGACTGGAGTCATGTGATTAGGGTCTCTTAAAACAATATTTTATCAGGCTATCTGCAGTAGAGCCAGGCAAATATTTCATCTTTAATTTTATCCTGAAATGTTATGACAAAGAGGAATTCTTCACATGGCTCATTTGTTTTCTGTGCTTGAGTCTGATCTTCTGTACCTTTTTTACTGCTGCACTTTCCCAATCCCTCCCTACCTGGAGTGCCTGAACAAAGCAGTGGCAATGAGAAATACTGGATAACGCTGTGTTGTGTCACTGTGGGCTTTCAGCAAGGCAGATTTTTTAAAGGGCATCCTTGCCCCAGAGTTGTTACTGGCAAATTCCTCCTGGATTCCAACAGGGCCAAAAACCAGCATAGCAACTTTTTCTGCCAGATAGTCTTTCACATCACCCATGGCTGATGGCAAAGGAACTCCATTTTGGCTGAGAGTCTGGCCCCATGTTTATTTTAATGCAGTAACACTTTGATACACTTTTAGGAAATAAATTGTTGTATCAGTTAATATTTTCTTTAATCTTTTGCAATGAAGGAATTGTAAGAGGGGTTACTAGACAGGTGTACAGGAGAGGAATTCTTTGGAAGTATAATACTGGCAAACTGTCTGAAATTTTTTAATTTAATAATATTTATTTGAAATTTTTCTTCCCAGGTCATTGAGAGCCTTGATTTTCTATTGTGACTGTAGAGGCATGTTTGTTTTTCTCCTGAATAAATGCTTAAATACATTGTAGAGTGTACCTATGCAACTGTATAAACAAGTATGTCAGGATATGGATTAAAAGATCTGCCTTTTGCCAAGGTAAAGAAGGCAAAGTATGCAACCAAGGAGATCAATTTCATGTAGAAGCATGTAATCTAAGCTGATGTCTCATGATCAGCTTACATCCTCAGGCAATGTGTAAGGTGAACCATTTGCTGCACATCAATATTGATCATTTAATGCAGCAAATACCTTCTTTTTTTTCTAGCCTGGAGGAGTGCAGGATGCTCTGAATCATCTCATCCCATCCATTGCAAATCCTTCCCATGTTCTTTCCTTCATTTTTTGCATATCCCCACATACTTGTATAAAAAGTCTTGTTTTGCATATGGGCCAATTGCTAAATTTGATTATAGACCAGTCTAGGCTCCTGATGTGTAAAGAGCAACAGAAGTGCCTCCCTGCCTTCCCTCTGAGTGTGTCCTTACTGTCAGATGTGACATCCTTGCATGTTGCACTTTTGCTGCCAGTTCCACATAGTCTCTTTTGTGATAGTAACCATTTGCAGTATATTTCATGAAGACGTGACTTAATCAGTATACTTAATCAATATTTGCTCCGGCATTCACTTTTATTTTTGCATCTGTTGGGAGATGTTCAGCAACATCAAAGTTGAGTTTTCAGTCTTGTGTTAAATGTATTGAACCCTCTTCATTTGGGGGTATCTTTGGGGATTCTTAAAGCTATAAAATCAAGGCAAATTTCTAAGCAAGGTTTTTTCCAAAATCATCCATAGGCATGTCAATATGCACTTAGATTATATTGGCTGGAAGAATTGCACTCAATGGTCTTTTTGCAGAGTCCCAGAAGAAAGGGAGTTTTATTTAGCAAAAGCTCTAGAAATGCTTAACTGAACCCTGCTTGCCAAGCTGTTTTATCCACTCAAGTAGAGCAATTGAGCACAAATAGAAATTCCAAGGCTCTTACTAGAGAAAGGACAGCAGAGGCAATAAGAGATGGTTTGTGGAGAGCTGATGTGGTATTCTTTAATATACATAAGAGCTAAGCACGACTATTCTGGGAGACCTTTCTGTAAATCTCTATTTGTTTGTCACGAAGGGAAAAGAAATGCCAAATAACATCCACAGCAGGTAGGAGCAAATCTGATAATGAGAAATGCCAATATAAAAATTGCATGGCTTCTGTTGAATTTCTACTGCACATGATATTAAAAGTAATTTACTCACATTTTTCATTACATAATGATAATGATTTTATTTGTAGACCATAATTAATACATGATGGGAAGGTTCCTGTGGTTAAAATGCATTATAAGCTATCAGAGATAGAAACAAACACAGCATGGGTTTCATTTCTTGGAATTTTTTTCACTGCTTTTTCTATGTCCAAGTAGAGATTCTGCTTTTCAGCTACATTTCCTCAGTGTTTCAAAATTACAATAGCTGGCAATATTGCAGTGAGAAGCAGCATTTTTTCATAAACACAAAGCATATGACTTGTATGAGAGTGTAAACTTTGCATTTATAGAGTCCTTTGAAACAAGCTACTGTAAACAGAAGAATACTCATGCAAAGGCAGAAGGATGCCTTATTTTTCTCACTTTATGAAAGCATAATTAGAATTGAATGCCATTCTTCTTGTAATAACAGATACACTGTATTAAGTGTTATCTTTCACTGCCACTCCGTGAAGAAGCTGCATGCACACTAAACGGTATTTTTTGTTTGCTACTAGTATTTGATTTATTTGATATATTTGACCATGTGGTTCTTTGAAAGTAAGATTTTAATTTACTATCCTTTACATATCACTTGGTAAAAGTACCTTGGCTGGCTGTTTCTTTATACGTGAGTCAGGCAGGTTACCTTTTGCTCCTCTTCATGTCTTAGTGCTGCACATGGATTTCTGTCAGTATGTTTGCTTCTCACTTTACTGACTGTCAGAAATAATCAGCTCACTGTCTCCCATTTATTCAGGTGCAAATACAAGCTGCACTTTGCTGTGTGAATACCAAGGGATGAATCTCAGACTCTTAGGCCTTTCAAGTAAAGTAGCATAAACAGAGCCAGATGCATAAGCAACGGTTGTGTTCAATCAAAACTTGAATAAATTCTGCTTCACTAATTCAAAACTTTGGCAGACATTCCTGTAAGTATTCAGAAAAAAATCCCATAGACAGAATTGGCTTTGTTATTGAGTGAAAACTATAAAAATACATAAAACAACTATTAAACTTTTAGTAACACATGTATGATGGCGTAACGTTTTTCTAAAGAGATATTAAAAAATTGGTCCTCACCACATACTGTTCTGAATAAGTGATGTACACTGCATGGCTACTCAAGTGTCTGTAGATTTCTCTACTGTTGCTTAACATCAAAGGCAAACTACTCACTGCTCAAGTAAATATACTTATTAGTCTTGAGATACTTATTAGTCTTGAGATGTTTTCATTCTGAGAATGTTGTAGAGCCTGAAAGAATTAGCATCCGTTTTACTGACAAGGGAATGTAAAAAGAGATTAAGGCTTCAGTCCTGTCCCTCTGTGAGGTATTGTCATCAGGCCAGAAAGATTCTTGGTTGAGCTTCAAAAATCTAATTTTAGAGGACATATGTAGGAGTAGCTCAAGTAAATTACCTTGCTCATGTACCTTTTCAGGGTCATTCTTATGTTAATATAAAAACATGGTGGAACCCTGTTACTTTCATAAGTGTTAGCAACAAACAAAAATACAACAGTATTAGTAAGGATAAATGGCCATAAATAATACTGACCTACTAAGACTTAGCCAATGCAATTGTAGAATCAAATTTAGAATTTCAGTTGAGTCAGTATTCTAATGAATGAATGATTCTGTTGAATTCAATCTTAACTCTCCTTTTAGGTCAGCTTCCTTTCTATTAGGAGTCTATATGCATATGCCTTCTTGTGTTCACTCTTATGTTCAAGATATTGGATAATCTGCCTTGTGTTTCTTCAAAAAAGAATCACTCTGAAAATCTGGTATTGAATTTCTTTTATGAGTGATGCAAAGGGTATGTGGATAGGTATGAGTATGGTACACAGTCCAAGTCTAAATATATTCAATAAAATGTGATGCTCTTTTAGTAGACAAAAGTATTTCAGCTGGTTTGACAGTAAATTATTTTTTTGAAATCTCATATATCTCTGAGCTGCTTGGAAAAACAATTAGAAATGTAATTAGACAATGACTCTATTTAAATATATAGAACTTAAAATGTATCGCAAAGTTCTATATCCATCTTCCTCTCATGGTCTCCCTCTTTTCCTATTGTTGTCACTTTTCTGCCTAATACTGTTGAGCCCTGCTGCCAAGAATGCCTTTCCTACGACCTAAGAGGTTTTTTTGACCTCTCCTGTTTTTGCTGACAGATTTAAAATGTTTCAGATACAACTTCTAGGGCAGGAAAGGTGAAAAGAAGGTAACTGGTGCTAGAATTGTGCACTTTTCTGAATGAAATTTTGTGGTTTATAATGAATACATGAGGAAAACTTCCTTAACTTTTCTTCAGCACGCTCCTGAAGATTGTACAGATATAAAGAAATTACTCGTGCTTAACATTCTTTTACAAGTTTATTCCATCATTTAGATAATTAAAAATTGATTCACCCCTCCTCTTCTATCTCTATGTGAAGACTAAAAGTGCAGTTGTTTTGACATGGTTTGAAACTATTCATTATCCTCATCATCAGAGTACAGAGATGTGGATTTTAAGAGGTATAAAAGTGCTATGAGTATTGGATGCCTTTCTTAAAGGCATCGTGTCTGTAGCTTTCTATCAAAATGACGATTGAAGCATTAACCAAAATTGATCACTCTCTAGATCTATCTGCCTCCTCTCTGGGTGGTGAAACCTCTTGCTGTATTCTAGACATAGCACAATATATGAGTACATTTGGATTGGTATTGCCAGCATTTCCTCTGGATGCTTCAGCATCTGTCAGAGCTGTTGGACAAGTCCGGGTTCGTTCCTTCAACGGTCACATTTTTTGCTTAGCTGGTATTTAAGTATCTACTTGCCATGTCTAAATGCCATACAATAATTTCTTGGTTCATTAGACTTTTTTTGTAATAATGGCATATTACTGTGATATCAGACAAATTTAAATAATTTAATTTTTAATGAATCAGACATATATTTCAGAAAAGCTATGAGAGAAATTAAAATCTGCCAAATGAAATAAAACCACTGCAGTAAAAGAACACTGCTTTCATTTTCTTTTTTTTTTTTTTTAAAGCTCCATGAATACAACTAAGAAGTGGCTTCTCTCTTGACTTGCCAATGATGCAAAAAAATCCATATTTGAGTCTGAAAGCTATCAGCAGATTTTCTTCCCAGACCAGTTTGCCTGAGAATCCCACTGACGTCTTTGAAAACATTGGTTATGGCAGCTGCAGAGACAGCTTTGTAAGGCTGTGCAGCAGATAAGGAAAGATTAGGAGCTCAGATAGATTTGCCTCAGGATTTTGATATCTCCATTGTTCCCAGTGCCATTAGTCCCCAGTGCAGAAGCCTAATAAAATAGATTATCTATAATAATAGATTATCTATCATTGTTTGCAATATTAATTTTACAACTACTATCTTCTGACTAATACATTAAATTTACCATGTTACCTCTTTTACAGTGATTTCTTTTTTGCCTCATAAAAGATCCAAGACAATCAAAATGTTACCATGAATATTGGCTTTTGTACCAGGCTACTGAAAATATCACGGCAGGTGTTTAACAAAACTTTGCTCATCCATATGATAGTCTAGAATATTTCTTTATCACAAGTGACACTTTTGGAGCAGAATGACTTACAAGGAACAGATTGCTACATTCACTATTAACATAGGAATCATAGTAGGATAAGTGCAGGAAAAAATGTTTCAAAGACTGTGTTTTGCAATTGCAGAAGTACAGTTTCAAAATAAAATCAAGTAATTTATTGTTTTTTCTTTTGTTGTTTCAATTTAATCCTAAAGGTCCCTATGGTGTTTTTACCAAAACATAAATCAGCATTTTTCATTTTGACCATGATCTTACTCAAAGTTGCCCAAGTGTCATCTGCTAGAAAAGGACTATTGTAAATGTGAGAATAACCATGCAGAGCTGTAGAGAGACAGATTCAGAACAATGAATTGGCTCTATGGATCATTACTAATTATCACTTGTTTCACTGTTAAGAGCATTAAATAATAGATTTGGGGAAGATAATAGTATTTTTATCTGGTTTAAGATAAAAATAAAGACAGAATTGGCCCACTAAAGAAACAGAGTACATTGAGAATGTGGTCATCATTATATTGGCTGTGATCTAGGTAAGTTTGAAGGATTATCTACTTGAAAAAAATGTCATAATATATACGGTACTATCTCACTTGCATAGATATTAAACTCTTTTATATTTAGTATTTGTTATTCTTTAAATTTGTGTACAGCTGAAAAGACTGAAACTTCTACTCAAATCACCTAAATCTCTCTGTCTCTAGATTTCCTGAAGGTGGAGCCTGTATGACTCCATTACTCACTCTTTGCCCCACAGCAGGATAATTGGGACCTCATTAATGATCCTTAGGAAAGCAACTTCCAAAGTGGAACCATTCCAAAACCCAGGATACTTAACAACTAGCAGTCAGCAATAGCTGTCATGTATGAATGCTCTGAGTCAGGTTCTGAGATTGAAGTAAAACATCACACTATCCCTTTTTCTATCCTAAATCCGCAGAGACATTTGTGGAACAGATCATATAAGCATAATAAATTTTGGGCCTAAATGGACAGGTGGTACACCTTAAGTGCCTTCTAATAACTTTCATGCAAAGATGTTTGATTATAAAATTTTAGATTTATGTTGTTATCCAGTTAAAAATACATAGTAATAACACAATTTAGTAATGTTTTAACTTTGAAGCATTTATTTAAACAGAATCAAACAAAGAGAATGAAAAGTGTGACCAGCAGGTCAAGGGAGGTGATTCTACCCCTCTGTTGCCTCTCATGAGACTCTACCTGGAGTACTGCGTCCAACCATCGGGCCCCCAGCATATGAAGGATGTGGACCTGTTTGAGTGAGTCCAGAGGAGGACCACAAAGAATATCAGAGGGTTGGAGCACCTCTGCTATGGACACAGGTAAGAGAATTGTTCAGCTGAGAAGGGAGACCTTATAGCAGCTTCCATTGCCTAAAGGGCCTACAAGAAGTTTGGTGCTGGACTTTTTACAGGGGCATGTGGTAACGGCTTTAAACTCAAAGAAGGCAGCTTTAGATTAGATATTAGGAAGAAATTCTTCACCATGAGGGTGAGGCTCTGGAACAGGTTGCCCAGGTTCCCCATCCCTGAAAGTGTTCAAGGCCAAGGTGAACAACCCGGTCTAGTGGGAGGTTCCTGCCAATGGGGACATGGGAATTTCTTCAACAATTTTACCCTTACATTTTTGTGTGATGTGATGACACAAAACACAGGTCTTAATTACTAGTTTTGAAAAGGGTTGTCAACTTGCATTCATTAAGAGGCTTAATGGTACTTGTGTCTTATTTGGCAAATGGGGAGAGTGTACAACAGGTGGTGAAATGATGACAGATTGAAATGGAAAGTGAAGACAATGCTTGCAACATCAAGACTAGCTATGTTAACATGTTAGCATTTAGAAAAAAACCCTGTTGAAATTGCATGAGAAAACAGTGTGTCAAAAAAAAAAAAAAAGAAAAAAAAAAAGAAAAAAGAAAATGTGGTCAGTCCTGTTCACTTTTCTCCTTCCAGTTTCCAGGGAGATACAGTCTGTCTTTTGTTAACTGCTCAATGTGGGCCATGAGTCTGCTCAGAGACCAACATCGGTTTCAGATGACAATAAGTCTGAAGTGGTGGACAGTTTCTTAGGATTCCACTTGGGAGAGGGAGGGGAGAATTTATTGTTGTAGATTGGAATGATGCTGAAGTCATGAACAAGACTGAAATCTTAGCCCTCAGTTTATTCACTTTGCACTCTTGCAACTGCAGTCCAATAAGCTAAAGACCACTTTTAATGATAACATTTTCCTGTATTGCATTGTTCATAATTTAGGCTAGTTGGGATAAAACTTTCTTCATATGTTCATGTACAGTCTTGGATATTGATTAGAGTAACAGCCTGGAGGTACAATGAGTATGTAAATAATAAACAGGATTGAAAGGAAACATGGCCAAAACTTCTGTATATGAAAAAAGCTCATTTTTGGATGATTGGCAGCATGATGGTAATATAAAATATGATCAGTGATTTAACATGAGAAATCAAAATTAATTACATACATAATAACTGAGAACATAATTTAGGCTAGTTGATGTGTTTCAGAGGGTCACAAACAACTGCATTTTATTTATTTATGCAAGACTTATTGCTACATGCAATGAAAATTAATAATCACTTGAAGTAATAGGATTAAAACTTGACAAAAATCAGATCAAGTGAGTTTTAAGCCATATTAGTAGTGGCATTTCCCCCTCAGATTTCTGACTAATGAGGCAGAAGGATAGCATGGATTTGTAATCTTTTGTATGCATATGTAATTATATCTGAACTCTTGGAGAGAGTAAGTAGACATTGTACAACAGCTTATTCTGAAAAAGGGAAAAAGATGAAAAACCCAAACAGGGCAGTGGATATTAGCAGTGCCCATTCATCTTGTGTTTAAGTGTTACTACTGACTTCTTCGAGAGTGAGAGATACTATCACTTAACCATGATCCATGAAATCTCTTAGGCATATGTATAGCTTTAATGAGCAATACCTTAAACACTTTAGACATATGTGTCCAATTTAAACATCTGTTTAGCTCAATCTAATTGTCTGCAATCTGTTTCACCAAAATTTGAGATTATAGTGAAAAAAAAAGTCAAATACAACAAAACCATAGTGGTGTTTTTTAATTAGGTAAAGGATGAAGACTGTACATGTTTGAAAGAATTGTGTTCAAGGACATGAAAAGTGAAAGATAATTGTCTATCAGTGTTAACTTCTTTTTAGCTTTCTGAAACTGAAAATAAAAAATTATGGAAAAAAATAATTATGCAATTTTATTAAACTGGCTCTTGAAATAGGTTAGCAAATCTAGAAAGAAAAAGAAAAAAAAAATCCCTCCTACATCCATCTATGTATAATTGCATGGGAAAACTTTACTTTCAAATATTTTGCTTTTAATCATTCTGGGAAAGATTTCAAGCTGCCCTTTTTCTGTAATGCCAACTTTTAATAGAATCAGAACAAACAAAACTGAAAAATAGTCAAACGGATGGAGCTAGAAGTAGTGCAGGTATTTCTGTCTGGTTTTTGTATGAATCTGACTGAAGTTGATGGCCGGTGCTTTGTTGTGCTGATGAGGCAGAGAAGCAGTACCATAAAAATGAGTCTGGAATGAGAAACTGACCACTGGATCAAAATCTAATGCTTTTACAGTGTCTTCTCAGGCACAAATTCTTCCATATGCACCAAAAGGGCATTATCAGGAACAGTTTTCTCGAACTTTGCTCTGTCTGGTCTTATCTCTCTCTCTCTTTAAAAATATTTAGAATTTTTTTTTTTTAAAAAAGGCTGTTAGAGAAAAAAATTAAAATATTTTCTTCACTCACCAGACAAAATTTTTGGCCAAAGTCTTTGTGTATGTCTGATTTTGATTGCTGCCTTTTGCAGTAGGAACTGTGTTAGATGCAGTTGATGTTTAGGACAGAGAGTTACTGTAAAAAGAGTGCTCAGAGCCAATGCACAAAGGAAATTTTGGCATGGGAAAACTTACATCTGATTGCTCTAGATGGAAAAATGACTAAAGACAATTTTCAGCAGAAACACTGAGCAAATTTATGTGATGTTGTTCGTGAGGAATATGTTTGAAACAAGACAGAAATTTCGTATGCTTAGCCACTGAATATCAAAATCACTATTCAAAAAGCAATTGCTATGAAAGCTGTGATCATATTTGGAGAATAAAACATTAAGATATCTTGAATGTGCTTTCCTATAACTACCCACAGTAGTCTGCTTTTTACTGGCACTTATTTTGACATTTTATCCTGAATATTTCATTTAAAAAGAGTTTATCTTCTTTAGAGCAAAATAAAAATGCATTACAAGTTTCTGTGGGGTTTTTGTCATCATTTAACTCCTAATTTTTGTGACATGTAATCTTTCCAATATAGCATTGTTTTTAAAGTCATGATTTAGCATATAGGTTTTATGATAACTAAAGTTTGTGACTCTCCCTGTGGACCCAGATTTACAGAGGACAAATTAGTGAGGCTCTGTGAAGTGTTATGAAATGGAATTTGTGTAAAGGTGTTGTCAGAGTTATAAACAAATGGTGACAATTTTTATTTTTATTCCATGTGTATACATATAATTTTTAGTACTTCTGGTAAAAGTGTTTGAGAACTTGAAAATCTAGAGACATGGCAGTCTTCATTTTGTTTAAAATTTATAAATTGTTTCTCTGTTAGATAAAGTAGACACATCTCTACTTTTTTCCTAGTTAGGAAAATAACAGTAACACACCTTCACTCAAATATTGGGAAGAAATGTGACTCATTAAATCTTAATTTATATGAATATTTTGCATTGCTTTAGGAGATACGACTAGCATTCATCAAAAGGAACCAGGAGAGAACATGTTCAATACAAGGAACTCATTTGTCATGTAACGAGCAATTAAGCTGAAGAAGTTTTCCTCAGAATGCTCTGAGCATTAAGAGCCAATATAGGTTTGAAACCAGCCTAACAATTTCATGAAGGGAAAAACCCAGTTAAGCATTATTAAAAATAATGGAAGTACTTTCAAGTGTCTCAGGGATGCCCCTTGAACTGTAGCTTTTCAGGGGATAGAAGAATATTTGGTGGCTGTATTGCCTTTGTCTTATTCTCGTACTCTTCCCTAGGTAGCCATGTGTGACAACAGTCAATGAGACCACAGCAACTAGATTTATTTTGGGGCAGACAAAGTGCTTTTCCTCTTTTCTTAGGAATAGTAATTTTTTAGGTCATAATATAATTAAAAAATATCTGTGCTAAAACAAAAATACAACAATGTTCCTTGGTTGTACATAAGCTAAAAGTTGCATTTATGCATTACTGAAAAGCAATAATTTGTTGATGAATAAGAAAATACCTGAAAGTTGAACAATATTCTTTAGAATCTCTTCTAGATTAACTTCTTCTTTCAAGTTATTTTATTTTCTAGATTAAAAACTATGTAACACTTAAAATTCAGCCTTTGCTCTATGTTGTTCAGTTAGATTGATAATGTAAGTCAGTGGTATCTTTTCTACAAATTCCCTCCTGGATCAATGGCGCCAAGAATATCCGTAGCAATAGTCAGGGGAATTTAAAATTTCATTTCTCAGAAATGGAACTTCAGAAATTCACTTGCTATGAAAATTAATGTTAATGAATATTTTTGATAATGCAAAAGAGCCTATTTAAGAATGGGTCCTTTCCATTTAGCAATTAAGGCAGCAATTAATGAGTAGAAAGTTCCTACAAGGATACTGAAAGCCATAAAACAGTTATCCTACTAAATTAATCTGACCTGTTAAATTGAAGAATCTGTTAGAAATCCATTTTAATCCACTGCTACCACTGTGGGAACACTTCTGATGACTATTTGGTAATATGCCATGGGGCTGTCATTACTTTGCAAGTCAAAGTGTAAGTTACATTTCCTTTCATTTTTGTAAGGAGAAAACTCAGGGAAAAGTCTTTCATTAAAGATGACATCATTTTGTTCTTTGAGGTAAAGGCATGCTTTGGTTCTCTGTCTGAAGGCAATGTGACTTATGAGCCCTCCACAAACACTAAAATCTTTTCTTTTTCTCTCTCTGCTCCTGCGAATATGAAGTCTATAGATGGTTATTCCTAAATATGAATTCAGCCCTAGATGTTCAGCATCACTAAGAGAAGCAGGAGAATTAAGCAGCTGGAGAAGTAAATACAAAGTCAGAGTCTGAAAGCTTGTTTTCAACTTTAGACATGAGTACACACCCCTATCTCACCAGAGTAGCTCTATTCCAAGGTCCCAAGGACCTTTAGGTTTCTTAGTGATGCACAGTTTATTTGGGTATTCTATTTATTAGAAATATCCTTAATTTTTTTGCTTCCACTTCTTGCCAGGGGAATGTTTTTTACCTCACCCCAGAGTCTATACACATCTGGCAATACTTCTGGGCAGATAAACCAAAATAAACCCAAGAATGGGGAGACAGGGACCTGCCACAGCAGACACATCCTTCTGGAGATGCCCTTGGGACTGTGGCAGTTTGCTTTGCCTTCCTCCCACTCACCATGGAGAAGGGCTGATGCTGTCGACCTTGAGGCCAGGGGGCATCTGGGAGTGAGTATGACACCAAGCAAAAGTTGTATGTCATGAGTAGGTTTTCTCTTATCATGGTTTAATTTAGATTATTAATGAGGCTTTTCTTTCCAATTAGCACTATTAGTTGCTTTAAACAAGAATTGGACAAGCAATGAATTCTTGGCTCCATACATTTGGTGTGTTCTCTTTTGCACATGACAGGATATTCAACGTTACAAGTCCAAATTAGGTACCCGATACGGATCTTCTTTCACAGATGGGAAAACAGTAAAATTGTGTCCAAAGTCACACAGGATATTTGTACTAAATCCAGGGTTAGAGATCACTACTTGCTGTTTCCGTTTTTCTCATTTCTTTATATAAGTTATATTTAAATGTAAAGTCATAAAATATAGGAAGAAGTAAAAGTAACACTTTTAAATAATGAAAAGAAACATTTTTTTTTAAACAAAAGATTCAACCAATTCAACTGGAAGGGTAGAATGATAAAAATTATAAAACAGCAATCAAATTTAAAAACGATTCTTCATCACAGCATTCAGTGCTGTTAATCATAAAGATATATGAGGGGGCTGAATGGAAAACAAAACTAATAGTTAAAAGAAATCAAAGCATTTGGAAAAAAACATATTACGCTTAAATTAGGAAGTTTTCATTTCTCATAACAAAGCACTAAAGATGAGCTTAACGATATAGAGAATTTCTCTTCTCAGTGCATACTCAGAATACTGTTTTTCCTGTTTAATGCCAACAGAGCAGCACATACCAAGATGTCTCCACACACAGAGGAGAAGAGGAAGCAAGAAGAAATTAAATCCAATTTCGTGGCACAAAACCCACTCACGCTCTGAAGTGGCACAAAAGGCAAGTCTGGTTCTGTCACTCAAATCACAGGGCTGGAAACCGGGGCTGTCCCCACACTGACCTTCACTGGAATATCGATGTACATAGCAGATGGCCACTATCAGCATGTGCTGTACACTTCTGACACCTCACAATAAGTGCAGGTGCCATGTGCCAACCCTCTGTACTAGTTTTAGGCAGATTTGACCTCTGGGAGTGATCCTGATTTTCTCCAGTCAGAAGAGTCAGCAGCAGTAGTTTCAGCTGAGTTATCACAAGAGGCTTGGTGTGAAACCAACCTTCTTCTTTGTTCATAAGGGGAATTTCAGCTGAGCATTAAAATGTCATCATTCTCCACAAGTAAGCTGAGCTCTTTACTCTCTGAAACTTCAGAGCTCTGAAACACCAAAAGGTTAAGTTGCATGCTACTTGAAATCAAATATTACTATTTTCCACAAATATTCTAGCAGAACTGATGGCTTGATGGATTAATTCAATATTTTAACTTTGCAGAATTTAGTATTGTCACAAATTGCTTTTTCAATCCACATTGACCAACTTTTTCTTTTTTTCACAACATGCAAGATAATCATGTCAGAACTAAGAATGAAATTATCATCAGTGATAGTCTCAGCACTATAAAAAGTAGTTTCATTTTCAAAAAGAAAATGCAGCTTTACAGTTTTGTACCTTTCTATTTTATCGTAGTAGTCTTTTTTCCCCACTGATATCATTTTTTGATTACCTTGAAAAACTAATAATTTTGGTTACATGAATTACTCTATAACTTAGTGATAGTTGGGAATTCCTGTTGAAATATAGTAAAATGCAAAATTAACTATAAATTCTATATGCTTAATCACACATATAGTTACTATCAGCAAAGGTAAAAATCACTAACTGCTTTGATAGAGGTTTTGTTAATCATTTTGGTTAAAATATTATGAAAAATCCTGTTTTGTCTCTGAAATAGAAGCTTTCAAAGAGGTATGTTTCCTGGTACTCTCTTCATCCAAAACTGTTTAAAATACATGCAAATATTTCAGCCAATTCTAGTCTCAGTCCAATGATTAGCATACTTACATTTATAAATGTTTGTTGAGTTAGGACTTTATCATGAATTATGCATGTAAAATATATTTATTTTTTATTTTTTTTTGCCTCCAGAAATATGTATGTCTATAGGTTGAATGTATACAGAAAAACGACAGTAACAGTTTGACACAACCCCTGAAATAAGTGACTTGTACACACAATTTAAACTGTAGACAACTAGGTTCTATGAATTCTTGCCATTTCTCCAGCTTCCAGGAATATCTATATGCAAACCTGTTCTCTCACTAATTAAAAGTCAATGAAGTCTGAACCCCCTGATTATGTGCTGGTTACTGAGCCCTTACTCCTGGATAGCCTTCAAATACCTGTTCTGCACAGTGTTACAAAGTGAAGCTCTGGTATATTTTGGCATAGGCAAAAGTATTTAGCAATTCTAAAGTGGCTTAAAAGGAAAATTCTCCAAACAGATTTCCACAAGTGTTGCTTAGTTCTTAAACCATTTTTGAAGAGTCACATGGGACACAACTTCTATGGAAGATTTATAAAGACTATAATGTAATAACTGACCTGTTAGTACTTAATAATTAATATTTCTTGTTCGTGTGAATTAATTAAAATCACAGCTTACCAAGAAAAAAATGTATATCCTGACCTTCTTATAACTATCTTGCAATCTCTTTTTTTTCTCTGCTATGTATTTTTCCTTTATACTGTCACTTAATCTTGCCTCATAAACTTCCCACACAGGTGCCACCAAGAGCAGTAGTTACAGCACTACTGATATGCATAAAGTAATTTGCATGATTCTTGTCCTCTCTTTTATGGTCTGTAACACTGTAAGCAAAATCAGGCGGTAATTACTAAAGCCTTTGACCACTTTTATCACAGTAATAATAATAATGGTAGTTTTCCAAGATCTAAAAATAAAAACCAAATTTCAAGTTTTTTGTGACTGCTGGATTAACTGTATTCCTTAATCTTAGGAAAGGATATGTAGACTGAAAAATCAGCCACTGCGTTTTCTTTAGACCACCATACAGTTGCCCTGTCTTTTGTCCTTCGCATGTCAGGAAGTCAACAGCTTTTTTTCCCCCAATTGTACTTTTGAGCTGAAAACACTCATCTGGAAATCTGGTCCAAGAGAAGGGCCAATTGCACCGATAAGTAAATCTATGCAGTGTTGTCCCTTCAAGGAATGTTCTGTGAAGTCTGAAAAGGGCACATTATTTAATCCCTCCCACCCTCTCTAGGATATGTACTGCCGATTGGTGTGGCTCGCATAGACCATAAATTAGGGGTTTTGAGTAGGATAACAGAAAGTGGCAGAATAAATGAACTTGATTTGTGCTTTCATTTAAGGAGAAAAATCTCTTCTTGGAGGAAGTTTTCTGTTAGTGGATACAGAGTACATAATCTGGGTTCACATGCCTTCATTTATTTTTGAATTATATGACTATATGAGATTGGACTCAATGATCTTTGAGGTCTTTTCCAACCTTAATGATGCTATGGTTCTATACTCAAGTATATATTTGAGCAGGTCTTAGTTCTCTAATAAAACAAAAGGTATGTCCACAATTTTATGAAATGTCTTAGAAGAGGTCTCAACAATTTTTTTTTTCCAGCAACAAAATGGTCACGTCCAGTGGGATATGTTCTTCTAAAGCATATTAAAAGTCTCTGCCAGATGCTTTATTCCTTTAACAGTTTTTGTTTCTGTTCTCATGAGTCATGCTGTTATGTTTAAGGCTGAAAAGGGTAAATGTTGATGCAACCTCATTTCCATCAAAAATATCAAGCTGATTGCAAAGTAATCTAAGAACAAATATACCAGACTCCAGAACACATATTTTACCATGTTCTGGTTTGTTGCATATCAAATGACAACCCAAATTGTATTCTTATGTCTAAGGCCATGCACTAGTANAGGATATTCAACGTTACAAGTCCAAATTAGGTACCCGATACGGATCTTCTTTCACAGATGGGAAAACAGTAAAATTGTGTCCAAAGTCACACAGGATATTTGTACTAAATCCAGGGTTAGAGATCACTACTTGCTGTTTCCGTTTTTCTCATTTCTTTATATAAGTTATATTTAAATGTAAAGTCATAAAATATAGGAAGAAGTAAAAGTAACACTTTTAAATAATGAAAAGAAACATTTTTTTTTAAACAAAAGATTCAACCAATTCAACTGGAAGGGTAGAATGATAAAAATTATAAAACAGCAATCAAATTTAAAAACGATTCTTCATCACAGCATTCAGTGCTGTTAATCATAAAGATATATGAGGGGGCTGAATGGAAAACAAAACTAATAGTTAAAAGAAATCAAAGCATTTGGAAAAAAACATATTACGCTTAAATTAGGAAGTTTTCATTTCTCATAACAAAGCACTAAAGATGAGCTTAACGATATAGAGAATTTCTCTTCTCAGTGCATACTCAGAATACTGTTTTTCCTGTTTAATTCCAACAGAGCAGCACATACCAAGATGTCTCCACACACAGAGGAGAAGAGGAAGCAAGAAGAAATTAAATCCAATTTCGTGGCACAAAACCCACTCACGCTCTGAAGTGGCACAAAAGGCAAGTCTGGTTCTGTCACTCAAATCACAGGGCTGGAAACCGGGGCTGTCCCCACACTGACCTTCACTGGAATATCGATGTACATAGCAGATGGCCACTATCAGCATGTGCTGTACACTTCTGACACCTCACAATAAGTGCAGGTGCCATGTGCCAACCCTCTGTACTAGTTTTAGGCAGATTTGACCTCTGGGAGTGATCCTGATTTTCTCCAGTCAGAAGAGTCAGCAGCAGTAGTTTCAGCTGAGTTATCACAAGAGGCTTGGTGTGAAACCAACCTTCTTCTTTGTTCATAAGGGGAATTTCAGCTGAGCATTAAAATGTCATCATTCTCCACAAGTAAGCTGAGCTCTTTACTCTCTGAAACTTCAGAGCTCTGAAACACCAAAAGGTTAAGTTGCATGCTACTTGAAATCAAATATTACTATTTTCCACAAATATTCTAGCAGAACTGATGGCTTGATGGATTAATTCAATATTTTAACTTTGCAGAATTTAGTATTGTCACAAATTGCTTTTTCAATCCACATTGACCAACTTTTTCTTTTTTTCACAACATGCAAGATAATCATGTCAGAACTAAGAATGAAATTATCATCAGTGATAGTCTCAGCACTATAAAAAGTAGTTTCATTTTCAAAAAGAAAATGCAGCTTTACAGTTTTGTACCTTTCTATTTTATCGTAGTAGTCTTTTTTCCCCACTGATATCATTTTTTGATTACCTTGAAAAACTAATAATTTTGGTTACATGAATTACTCTATAACTTAGTGATAGTTGGGAATTCCTGTTGAAATATAGTAAAATGCAAAATTAACTATAAATTCTATATGCTTAATCACACATATAGTTACTATCAGCAAAGGTAAAAATCACTAACTGCTTTGATAGAGGTTTTGTTAATCATTTTGGTTAAAATATTATGAAAAATCCTGTTTTGTCTCTGAAATAGAAGCTTTCAAAGAGGTATGTTTCCTGGTACTCTCTTCATCCAAAACTGTTTAAAATACATGCAAATATTTCAGCCAATTCTAGTCTCAGTCCAATGATTAGCATACTTACATTTATAAATGTTTGTTGAGTTAGGACTTTATCATGAATTATGCATGTAAAATATATTTATTTTTTATTTTTTTTTGCCTCCAGAAATATGTATGTCTATAGGTTGAATGTATACAGAAAAACGACAGTAACAGTTTGACACAACCCCTGAAATAAGTGACTTGTACACACAATTTAAACTGTAGACAACTAGGTTCTATGAATTCTTGCCATTTCTCCAGCTTCCAGGAATATCTATATGCAAACCTGTTCTCTCACTAATTAAAAGTCAATGAAGTCTGAACCCCCTGATTATGTGCTGGTTACTGAGCCCTTACTCCTGGATAGCCTTCAAATACCTGTTCTGCACAGTGTTACAAAGTGAAGCTCTGGTATATTTTGGCATAGGCAAAAGTATTTAGCAATTCTAAAGTGGCTTAAAAGGAAAATTCTCCAAACAGATTTCCACAAGTGTTGCTTAGTTCTTAAACCATTTTTGAAGAGTCACATGGGACACAACTTCTATGGAAGATTTATAAAGACTATAATGTAATAACTGACCTGTTAGTACTTAATAATTAATATTTCTTGTTCGTGTGAATTAATTAAAATCACAGCTTACCAAGAAAAAAATGTATATCCTGACCTTCTTATAACTATCTTGCAATCTCTTTTTTTTCTCTGCTATGTATTTTTCCTTTATACTGTCACTTAATCTTGCCTCATAAACTTCCCACACAGGTGCCACCAAGAGCAGTAGTTACAGCACTACTGATATGCATAAAGTAATTTGCATGATTCTTGTCCTCTCTTTTATGGTCTGTAACACTGTAAGCAAAATCAGGCGGTAATTACTAAAGCCTTTGACCACTTTTATCACAGTAATAATAATAATGGTAGTTTTCCAAGATCTAAAAATAAAAACCAAATTTCAAGTTTTTTGTGACTGCTGGATTAACTGTATTCCTTAATCTTAGGAAAGGATATGTAGACTGAAAAATCAGCCACTGCGTTTTCTTTAGACCACCATACAGTTGCCCTGTCTTTTGTCCTTCGCATGTCAGGAAGTCAACAGCTTTTTTTCCCCCAATTGTACTTTTGAGCTGAAAACACTCATCTGGAAATCTGGTCCAAGAGAAGGGCCAATTGCACCGATAAGTAAATCTATGCAGTGTTGTCCCTTCAAGGAATGTTCTGTGAAGTCTGAAAAGGGCACATTATTTAATCCCTCCCACCCTCTCTAGGATATGTACTGCCGATTGGTGTGGCTCGCATAGACCATAAATTAGGGGTTTTGAGTAGGATAACAGAAAGTGGCAGAATAAATGAACTTGATTTGTGCTTTCATTTAAGGAGAAAAATCTCTTCTTGGAGGAAGTTTTCTGTTAGTGGATACAGAGTACATAATCTGGGTTCACATGCCTTCATTTATTTTTGAATTATATGACTATATGAGATTGGACTCAATGATCTTTGAGGTCTTTTCCAACCTTAATGATGCTATGGTTCTATACTCAAGTATATATTTGAGCAGGTCTTAGTTCTCTAATAAAACAAAAGGTATGTCCACAATTTTATGAAATGTCTTAGAAGAGGTCTCAACAATTTTTTTTTTCCAGCAACAAAATGGTCACGTCCAGTGGGATATGTTCTTCTAAAGCATATTAAAAGTCTCTGCCAGATGCTTTATTCCTTTAACAGTTTTTGTTTCTGTTCTCATGAGTCATGCTGTTATGTTTAAGGCTGAAAAGGGTAAATGTTGATGCAACCTCATTTCCATCAAAAATATCAAGCTGATTGCAAAGTAATCTAAGAACAAATATACCAGACTCCAGAACACATATTTTACCATGTTCTGGTTTGTTGCATATCAAATGACAACCCAAATTGTATTCTTATGTCTAAGGCCATGCACTAGTAGTTTAAGGCTTACATATTTTTTTAAGCTTGGAGATTTTAGTTTTTTTAATTAATTGTTGGCTGAATTGGAAGGTAATTTACTTCTCACTCTCTTCCTATGATTTTGTGTAATTTTAAGTAAAGTGAACATGAAAGAAGACCTTTGTTGCAAATAATTTTAAGCATGATGTGGTAAGAGTCTGAATCAAGCAACTTTCCTAGATACAAAATGTTACATGTGGTTCAGTAAAACTAGTAAGCTTAAAAAAGAAATCATACTCGATTATTTAAGAGTAGCTTGGGGACAAAGAAAGCAAAGAGATATGATATGTATAACAATCTAACATAGATATCTATAGGTATATAAAGTAGGAGAGTGAGACAGCAGATAGCTCTGCGACCAGTCTTGATCCCATCTCCACAATATGCCTCTTCTGACAGAGCATAAAGTAACTTGCTGAAGAATAAGGTGGGTTGTTTCTGTCACCAGAATAACTGTCTTCTGCTGAGAAAAGGTATTGCACTGTAAGGACAGAAATTAATACCTTGAGAGTTCCTCTTTATTTTTCTTCCCAAACACAGCCACAGAACCACATTGCCTTCCTCTTTGTTGATTGTTATGTTCTCAGGCTTGAGTTGCATGGAGTTTCAGTATGGATTTTAAGCTGCGCAGAGCTCAGAAGGACTATTGTGTTTTATGTGTTTGGGGAATCCAGAAGGTTTGAGCTTCTCAAAAATAAATAAATAATTATAAAAAAAACAAAAAAACCCCAACTTGCTCCAGATTAGATTTAGAGGAAGTAGAATGGCATATAGTTAAAAAGACAGAACATTAGATTTATCCACCAGAGTTTTGAAGGCATTGTTACACCTGGAATTCAAACAAAATGCTGAGGCAGGGAGTCAGGCTCTTATTATCACTAATATCAATGGGGGCTAAGTGCTTTTCAAAACTAAATTTTATTAAGTGTATGCTTGCATTATCTTAATATAAAAAGGGAAAAATAAACAAACAAACAAAACCAAAACAAGCAAAAAAAAGGAAAACAAGGATAAGACATCATGTCAAATCTAAAGAGTTATCTCCTTGAAGTTATTGCTGTAGGACATACTCTTACCAAGATTCAATTGCAAATTATTCAGCCCTGCTTGCTGGAGCTGCTTACCAAGAACACAACCAGCTGTCCCCACTCTTCTAATGTCTCCTCACTTCCAGTTGAGCTCCCTGTGCTCTCCTGGCTTGGACCTCAGGGAGTGCCCTCTCAGCTGCCCCAGAGACCTGCTTGCTATCCTGCCTGTGGCCCTGGTGACTCTCCCTGGCTCTACGATGCCATAACATCTGCTCATCCCCAGCCAACCTTCACGACTCAAAAACATGAAGCTTGCTCCTGGGAAAGGTAGGGGTAATCCTCATTACTGACCTTCCTGGGAGAGGTCACTTCCAGAGTAAACTGCCCTTCATCTAATTGTAGGGTACATATTGGTGAGTGAATATGATGGGTTTTTTTACTTAATATGTAGGAATTTATTTTATAATATTAATACTTTATTTTTTTACCCTAAGTTATTGTAAAGAATTTTCTTCTGCATCTTATTCCTTCAGTCCAATTCTTCATTTTAAGTAACTATAACAGACTTATGAGGACTTCACTGCTTTTCCATTTTTAAAAATAATTTTATCTGTAAATGCACCATCTTTATTTACTTTTTTTTTTTTAAGTTAAACTCGTTTTAGAAACTTTGGTTTATTTGTTTAGTTTATGCAGTGACCTGGATGATAATTAAAATAATCAATAAACTGCTTGCAATGATGCAATATTTGTTGTTTATGTGCCTGATATTTTATAATATTCAGAACTGATTTTTAGCCTTATTTTTATAAAAGTAGCTATGGAAATTAAGCACAAAAATATGACAAGGTTTTCTGAACTGATGGGCACTCTAAGTGCTGAATGAATTTGAGTATAAGTAAAACCAAAGGTTTTGCTTTTGGAGGATTCTACCTATGGGCTTAGGTAACTCATTTCCCATTTTAGACAACTGTCAGCATTTCGGCCGAAGGTTTTATTTCAACAAATGAATTAAAATAATTTCCTTTGAATGCTTTGATTCTTTTATTAAGACAAATGTGTTAGGTCTCTGATATTAATGTATTCCTAAAAGTGCTGTATCACTGTAAGTCCTTATGTTTTTACCAGACCAACAAAAAGCGGCTAGAATTAATGATGAAATGAAGTTGTGGTGAAACAACATTACCAGTTTTCTTTTGAAAGATGTGGTACTGGCTCAGGGTTCATCTATTAAATGCTTTCCTCTGAATGGTCAGCTACCACAGGATTTTAGCATCATGCTTTATTCTCAGAGTGTAGCATACAGTCTTGACTTAGGAATATTTCACTGAACGTTTCATTTTCATGGCTCATTTCTGAGGCCTCGTAATGGAGGCATCTTCTTTGTTACTTAGGTTTTCCACCTTTAAAGACTGAGAAATGAGCTTTTCTCATGTGCTTCTAAATTAAACTTTAAATTACTACATTGTTTTATAGATGTTCACTAAAATCTTTGAGGTAACAATGTATTTGTGTTCTGCTACTTGAACCTCTGATGTTGAAGTCTCTTCTACTGAGCATTCGTAATTAAATTGGATTTCTCTAAGAATTGATTCAATTTGCTGGATTGAAGCCTTGGAAGTATATCTTTGTGTCCTTGATTAGTGTAGTTAACTGTAGAGGCTTACACTCAAGTTTTACCTCAGTAGTCATGGTCCTGTATGTTCTTCAGTTCCTTCTTTCTGTTCATGATAGAAGATACTGAATTTTACTAGGAATAGAGTTCACATGTATCTAGAAAGCTGTGAAAATAATAATATTTTGGTGTGGGAAAAACATTTCTCCCTTCTGTAATTACAAGGCTAGTAGATGTGGGTTTATTATACCATTTAACTATTAATCTTATATTGGCAAAGTGGCACAGAAATGTGGAAAGTTAAGTCAGTTCAGGAGGATCCTGGAGCACAATTGTGATTCACACCAGAAAAATGACTGCTTCAGTGTCTAATTCAAAAAGGGCTTAACTAAAAGCTAGCTCTGCCAACTGCTCACCTGGCACATATTTAGCTTCCCACTCCATAAGTGCTAAACAAATACCAATACGTTTGCTGGGTAAAAGTGTTGTTGTTTAGATAATCTTTTCTGAATAAGAATAATTTTTAAAAAGGAAAGAAAAAGATCACTTTAATTACAAGCCCCTTCAATTACAGTTGAAGAGTACGTTTCACTTATTAACGTCTCAGGAATCTTTTGTTACATTTTCGCCTTGTGAAAATGGCATGGTACTATCATGCTTCCCAGGACAGATGATTCTTAAATTTACAAAGGACTTTAAAGACTGATTAGTATTATAGCTAGTAGTATTTTTATATGGATATTCACATGATGTGACTTCTTTCTGTCCAGTCTATCACAAAACCTGATTACTCATAAGAAATACATAAAACAGCTTAGGGAGTCCACAGAAGTGAATGCATTGCCTTTATTTAAATGAGTAGTTATAAATAAATTTTTATTATATTTACCATCTTGAAATTCTTAGAACTCATAAATGAATTTTTTAATCTGCAGTAGCTGTTATGAGTATGAATGATTGAAATGCTATGATGTTTTGCAAGCATGATATTAGCCAACACTACGAATCATTTCTCAAGGTAAAACTTGATTTTCTGGAATGTTACTTATTTGTCTGAACCCTAGCTGGAGTTTACAGACTATAATTTTCCTCTCAAATGATTTGTTTGTGCTCAGAATTAACAGGTTATGAGGAGCCTCTGTCAGCTTCCATGATGAGTTAAAACACAAACCTGAAATCTGGTGATGCCAGACTGATAACCTGCATGTTTGTGTTCACATTGCCAGATGTTTGAGTGCAGTGATATCTCCTTGTGAGCAAGGCTTTGATATTTCTTCCCTGAACAGAATTTATAGAAGGGATAAATCTATTCTTTGAGTCTTTATCTCTAGAGTTTGCAATGATTGCATACTTGAATGCAAATGGCTGTTCAGTAGGAACTTGGGTGAATGTCAAATACTTGACTCAAAGGGTAGAAGTACCTGAGTCCATGTCATTGCCATCTTAATTTTGCATATCTGGAGTCTTTAAAATTAAACTAAACCCCACGACAAGCATCTTGACATGCAACTGTAATTTAAAGCTTGATTCTTCCTCTGTTTCATCACCCAAAGACTTGACTGCTATCTTGGTGTTTGTATTTTGTCTGGCAAGGTCTCATGACTTATAGAGTAGCATAGATCACCTGAATTCACCTGTTCAGAGGGGCATCTGGCACCACTCCTGATGTGCAAGGTGAGGGAAAAGAGGCCTAAGAAAATACACTCACGAAAGCAAGGTAGATTTTTGTGCTGCCTAAGCTGCTGAGTCCCCTAAGGATGCTTAAAATGTGGGTGTAACATTTTCTGGAATACAAGATATTGTGCTTTAAAAGGCTCTGACAAGTCTTTTACCCTTTAAAGAACAGTGACTATGTGGGATTGACATGAAAAAGAAAATACTAGCTGAAAGTGCTCCTGATCAAAATTCTTTAAAACTGATGTTTCCTACTTGGTCAGCTAATAAAATACCAGTAACATCCTGAAATAATTAAATGTTTTATTAGCCAAGCCTCAGCAGAATTGCCTCAATGCTATTAAAAATATTTATAAAATTAATTTGAAGGGCATTGTGGCCTGCTAATGTCATCACTTCTGACATACTGTGAGTGCATCATAATACAGTCTAGTGTTACCTAGCAAAAAGTATCAGCTAATGTCAGGACTAGAGAACTTCCTCTTAGCAGTATTTGAAATAAGTTATCTTGGTGAGTTGACTTTGGAGAATAAGAAAAGAATTGTTTATTCTAGAAATGTATGATTCTTTTTATTCTCTGTATGCATGAACATGTTTTAGATAAGAAGAGAAAAAAAATCTATTAAATGTAGCAAGAAGGAGCATATAGAAGCATTAATTATATTGGTTTGATGACCAAGGGTGATTTAAAAAGTGTTAAATGGAAATTTATGCATATTTATTGAACTATACTTTGCCAAAATTTCACAGTATTATGCTCCCCATACTATAGCAAGTTATTCACCTTGCAGTTTTTCTGCATAATTTCCACATGTTGTATGTGATTATATCTCAGAGAAATAATAGAGTGGGAAAAGTGTTTTATGGAAAAGCAGATGCTGGGACAGAAAACTTGTGTCCACTTTCTTTTGTTTAGTTTTGGTCTGGCTGTTTTCTTCTTCATCCTCAAAATCTATGCCTCTGGCTCCACAGGAATGTCCCATTCCAGAACACTAAATCAGCATGAAAAGAGTCACTTCTTGCCATTACTGTGTTGGGGCAGCTTTCTGCCGTGCATTGGCACCAAAGGAACCTGGGACAGGGCAAGAGACTTGGCTCATGCAGGGGAAGAAGCTCACAGTGGTCAGGGGGAGGTGCGGTGTGTAGAGCTGTATCCTCAGTCTGCAAACTGGGGGAACATCTGAACGCTTCTCTAGAGACTTCTGAAGCAGGGCTGAAATGTCATAGAGATTATGCTGCAGATAATTTACCTTCTGGAATGATTTTGGTTTTGTTTTGCTGCTGCTATTGATGTAGAATGTCTTTTCCCAGTAGGGGAATATTTCACTTCAGCAGGATTATTGGTTGGAAGGAGTGTTACTTCACACAAGTGGTCCTGTTTCAATAAACTGTGTTTGACAGCAGAGGCTACAGTGTTCTCCTGTGATTTCTGAGACTGCACAAGGGTAGATGTGTCTGGGCTATTTCCAGTTCTTCCTGTCAGATTAATTTCAAGGAGTCAGGAGCATTAACAACTCCTTTGGTTGAAGAACATTGGCAAGGATTTGTGTCTCCCTCTCTTTCATGCTTTTAATCATAGCCTCGGCCCTGGGAGAGGACTGTAGACCACTGATGCTGCACTGACATACCAAACCAATGACGGTCCTGAAGTATCTGTTCAGGAGAGAGGACAGGGCAAAGTACACTCCATAAGAGAGCCTGTCATGGTTCTGTTTTCTGTACTATTTGGAGGGAAGGGTTACTTTCTCCCAAGTTAGGGACTTGCTGGTGGTGTGTAGGGAGGGGAAGGAAAAGAGGCAGCAAAACCCAGAATCAGACTTCATCTCACCGAGTGGGACATAAAGCTCTTAGTCATAGGAATTAATCAGTTTCTACCACTAAATGCAAACAAACAAAAAAATGTTGACTGCATATCAGTGTGCTTGCCTCTTGGAGAGCATAGCCCTGTCAGAAACTCATCCAAAAATATTTTTTTTTTCCAGTTTTGGACTCCCTCATGTTATGTGTAGGCCTGTGTGTCAACTGACCAGGATGGTCAGCCCTAAACTGCATATTCTACAGGAACAGAAATATTTGTCATGCTTGCACCTGTACTTTGGAAGAGGTTTTGTGTGAATTAGGTCCATACATGTTAACTAAAACTGGAATATTCTATCTCTATACATTTAACAGCCAGTAAATCTCCTTTATGTCAGATGTTATTTAATTACAAAGTATTTTGAAAGCACTCTTGTTTAGTGCAAAGCTGTTTTGCTGACTCCCCCTTATCCAAAGTGTTCTGATGCTGGTAGCATCTTGTTCTTTTAAGTGGATTTCTTGTATAAAGATTGTCAGCTTTTTTCTGTTTCGAAATTTTTTGTGGCTATAACTCTAAGCCATTTATGTTCCCCATTACAAATTCAATTATTTGATTTGCCATAATTCCTTTCTGTTACACTTGACAATTTGATATACTATACAATGTCACTGTCAAGTTTTAACATAACTATAAAAAGACTGGTATATTCTAAAGCTATTTATTTGGAAATGTTGATTTTTAAAGGATTTAATATATCAAAATAACCCTGAAAAATCTACTACAGCAATTCTCATATTTTACCACTTTAGCCCAGCTTCTTGTTAACAGGCTCTGTTGATTTCTTATATTGCCAGTGAACTACTTATCCATAAGAGTAATAGAATGAAAATATTTGCAACAAAAGGAAAAGACAGAAAGTTGAAGTAACAGGAATAATCCACACAGTTGTGGATGAGCTGGTATCATAAGCGAGCAAGAAAGACAGGCAGGGTGTGAATTTTCCTTTCATTTGTGGTACGCAGATGTGACTAAACTGGTGCAAAAAATAAAAAGCAGGTGTTGGGATTTTTTTTTGGCCTTGAAAAATTCTGTTACTGGCCAGTCATATCCAAATTTCCCTGGTCGATGTAATCTGACAAGATCACAGCCTATGGGAATATGTCTGCAGGCCAGTAATTTTTTTTTTGTTCTTGTCAGGCATACTCTAAAGGGTAAGGCCATCTGCTTTTCAGCAATTAGATACTCCCCTTTCAATTGTAGTATACTGTGAGTCTGATAATTTATTCATCCCAAGGTAAATGTATACACTAGCAGTATGGTGGAAATGAAGAGAACCAAGCCTGGCAGAGGAATAAATAGCTTTGCTGTCCCTCATCTAGTCCACAAAGGTCTTCAGCATCTCACCCATGCTGCACCCCTGGATGAGCATGTCTTTCCATCCCCCGCCTTCTGCTTTGGCAAATGAAAGACAGTTAACATTGCACAATTACTGGAAGATCTCAGAAAGGCTGTGATTATTCGATTTAAATGTTTTGAGTGGTCTGTGAAGATCTAGATGATTGCCAGGTTTGGGGTAGTAACACAACTGGTAGCGGTAGAAACAATATTGAGCTAAATCCAGCACAACTGGTGTGCAAGAGAGTAGAATAGGAAGCAAACCAAAATAAACAATCAGGAATATGGACCAATAAAGGAGGCTCTTGTAATGAGCGGTGTCACCCAGCAAACAAAATTTGTTGCTAGCAAAAAGCTGCATGCTTTGCATTAAACAAAGGCAGGGTCTTGAAATGATGAGTGGCTTTTATCCTCTCCTGAAGGTGCTGGTAAGCTGCCCCTCAGGCAGTAGCAGCCTGCTGGGCACCCAGCAGATTGAAAAATGCTGATGCAGGATGCAGACCTACCCATGGCACTGTGAGAAGGAAACATTGAGATGAACTTATGTCAGCAATTTTCTTGCATAGAAACCCACATCATCCTGGAGGAAGGCTGATGACACTAACCTTGGGGCCAGAAGGGCATCTGGAGAGTGAGCTTGAGACGAGCCATAAGTAGTAGTTATTGGTAGGTTTTCTCATATAATCATTTACATTATCACTAGCGAGGGTTTTCTTTATCAATCAGGATGTGAGGTGTTGATAGTATGGACTAATAATTACTGCTTCCTGTATTTGGATTAGACTGCTAAAACATGAATCAGGAAAATAGCAAGTTCTTGGTTCCATGTTTATGATATGTTGCCTTTTTCCCATAATGAGGTTTTGAGTGCAACCAATGGAAGAACTTACTGCTTTGCTGCAAGTTGATTCCACATAAGAATGAAAGATTTGACTTGGAACAACTTAGTGCAGCACTAGCCACATTTAAAGGTTCCAAGCTATCAACAGACTAAGGAAAGAAGGTCTTGTGGATATTAATGAAGCCTTCAGAAATCTGAAACTGTCTTCTTAACTGTATTTCTATACGAGTGGTAATTATAAAATCATTAAATATTTCTCTGGAGGAAAACTCTGGTTCCAAGTTCTTTTGAGATTTGGAAAAATTCTGATACAAGTCTGATCAGATAGTACACTTTTTAATAGTAAAATACAGGAAAATGTCAGACATTATCTGACAGTATCTGAAAGTATACTTCTTAATAATAAAATAAAAAGAAATGTCATAGCTGGTTTTCTTTGACTGTTGGGGAGACAGAAAAAATTATTCCATTTAAAAATGTGAGAATTTTGTCTTGTATTTGAGAACTTTTCCAAATTTAGAGTGTGTAGCTTTCATGAACACATATTGATCAAATTTCATTTGTTGGAATTGATCTTAGAAAATATGTATCCAAGATATAGATGCAACTCTTCCTAGAAATGTCTTCAGTTATCACTGACATGCATGTAGTAGGAAGCATTTAAGAAGTGAGCTCAGGAACTAAAAATATCACAAAGCATTGATCAGAATTAAGATCAGTTCCAACAGAGCAAGTCCTAGAAATTAGAGTGCTCCAGGGAGAAATTAGCAATACTTGGTCATCACAGAAGTCAATATGCTAGACTCTGTACTCCTGTAGATTAACATTGAAATCAATAAAGCTCTTAGTTTGTCACAGTTTTTGGTGGTGTTAAATTAAGGCAATATTTATGGCAATGCTTTGTAGTGTTATTCCTCTTGGAAATGTGTAGATGGTCAGAAGGGGTTTGCGTATGACAGAAATGCATCATGAAACACTGGGTGTGAAATAGAGGAGACTAATGGTGAAGATGACACAGCTATAGTTGTACACACTTGATCTGAAAGTACTTCAGTAGCATACTGTCCCATTAACAAACTGAATCTTTAAGAGAGGACACAGTGTATGGATCCTTAACGCAGCATTTTCCATCTGCTAAGACATTAGATGTTGACATTAATTCCATAGGCTCATGATTTAGCACTCTCTCACACCTGATGTTTTGTACTCACCCCCCCAGCAGCATCAATTGCAGCGGAGACTGGAATTTGTCTTGCTTTAGGTGGAACAAAGTGATAAATACAGAAATATTAAATAGGAGAACAGATTGCAAAACCCCAGGCTAGACATCATGAGGAGCTTCAGAGACATCTTCAGGGCAACTTTTTTCTACTTCACTTCATAAGTAGGATAAGGTAAACACCTATTCTTTATGAGCAAACATTGCTTTATATAAAGCCATAGTCAGGAGTTATTTACTTACCTACAAAAGGAAGTTAAAACCTGATAGAAATGTGATGTATATTACCTCTACCTTAATGGAAATGTGAGGATTTGATTTCATTTTATGGAAGGAACTTGCTTCCCACAAATTCTTTCAAAATACACTTTTTGCTTTAAAAAAACTTCGGTCTAGCTGAATTGAGGTTACAACCCTAAAATGTTTCCTAGCACTCATCTCACATATTACCAAGGTGATAATAACTTTCTTCATCTGAGAATGGTGTAAAGTGAACAGTGAGTAGGATTGCTGATCTTTCAGTTTTGTTCTTTCAGTCACCTTTTCTGAACATATATGCCATTAAATCTTTAGCCTAGAAAGTAGAACAAAGATTTATTGACTCAAAACAGAATGTTCTAGGGGCAAAAGCTAGGGAAAAAAAGCAGGTTTCTGGTTTATCAAAAAGAGTAAACTCTCCCTGTCTGCTGAGGTAATATTTCAATATATGCATGTAGTATTTCAAAATATATGTACATACATCTTGATAGATATATATATTTCCTTTTCCCTTTTCAAGTCCTAGTAAGTAACATTCATTTTAAATGACAAATTGTTATACATTTTTCAGTTTATATTTGTTTTGCAAATAACAAGCTGTTAAATGAAGCCCAAAGTCAAGTAAGCATTGGCAAAGCCATTATTTCTTATTATTTTAATATGTGATTATTTATATGAAAAAAAAATCATAGTTTTGATTAGTTCTTTATTCATCTCTTAAATACAACAGTTCAGATAATTTGCAGAGACTGAGGTTTAAAATCAGTATTTGGCATTTTTTATGGTACTTTCCACATTTTTCAGAAAAGGTAAATGAGGGTCAGAGACCTGTGCCATTCACATAAAAGCCATTGCTCGCACCAGTGAAACCGCACACTTTTATAAACGTACAGAAGGCTTTATGTGTGTGTAAATATGAAAGTTAGGGCATTCCTCAAAAGAATGGAAGGAAATCCTAGCTATTGATAGCTTAACTTGAAATGTCATATCAGTAACTAAAGAGAGACAAATAGAAAGTGCCTCAAATGCTGCATGAACAGATGTCATGTTAGTTGACTGTTTGCATTTTACACAATTCAATCATCACAATATATTTTCCCCTGATGCATTTTTTTTTCATGCTTAGAAAATCATGATTTTATTCTGCATATTCCAGTGTTGGCTTTCAAAAAATTATATGGGTACCATCATACTGCTAAATGGTTGTGTGTTTGTACTTATAAAATATTATACAGCTTTAGTAATTATTATCACTCATAAATTAATTTTGTTAATTTTCTACAGTGAATGTCCCAATTTTTAAAATTGTATCTTATTCAAAAAACAATTAAAAGTAGAAGCTTGAGATTAACATCTGAACCTACTAATATTTATTAATTCAAAATGTCTAAGTTACAAGACTACAAGTGTATCACACTCGGTAAAAAAACTATTAAGTGTATGAGATGTCAAGATGTGCCAGTGTACATTGATTTACTTATTGTTTCACATTATTGACTTAGTTTTCTTCCCAACCTTATACATGTTTCATGGCTTCTACTTCAGATATGAAAAATGTTTGCATTAAAATTCCATCTTTTTTAGCTTCACCAATCACTTCATTAAAAGATTTTCCCTCTTGCTACAGTCGTGGTAATGACATCCTACTCTCATGATTGCATAAGTAATATGACTAGAGCAAAATATTCAGTCAAGTTATTCCAAATCACAAATTCAAATACTTTTCAGTTCTGAATTTTGTCATCAGTGTTTGCGTCTATTTGGAACTCAAAAGCAATTTTCATTGTGGTCTGGGTTTGCTATCTCCTGTTTTCAGGTGGCTTCATGGAATAACTTAAAAGCAGGGTACTATATAATGAGGCTGAGATTATTTGAGTCCATTTTAAAATATCATTAATTTCTTTTTACGTGATTTAGCTTTTTAAATTATGATACTGTCATCAATTAATGACAAAGCCAAGCCCAAACTTAAAAAAAAATAGTTACAAGTCCTTCAGTGACAATATTTTTTCATCTTTGGTATAATGCTGTTGGCACAGAAATATCTTCTCTGCAGCCATATTTACAAACACAAAAACATCCTGAACAGGGTGAGTCTGGAAAAAAAATTCCTTCCAGACAAATAAAAGAAATGCTCTTGAAACATCTGTAAAGCAATTTATAGAAATATTTACCTAGCTCAGCTGTTGGAAGTGGATTTTAGTTAATCTTATGTGAGGCAATAGTATCAAAGGCAGAAGTCTCTCTCTTGCATGTGTGTGAAGGACACATTTAGCCTCGATGCAAGGTAAAATAAGATTATGGACTCCTTGGTTAGTGAGAACTCCACGTAAGGACTGTTTTGTTGTCAGTCTTCTCCTTCCCTCTTTCTTTGATGCACTTGTTACAGTGGCACCCAAGAGGTAATGGTGATTTGTGTTCTTGGTTCTATAATCTGGGTTTTTCAGGGATGTTTCTTTGTGTTGTTCTTAAGAGTATTCCTTTCCAGTTATATCCTGTAAGGCTTTACTGAATAGGTCCTTGAAGAGGCCAAAGTTTGCTCTCCTGAAGTCCATGGCAGTGAGCTTGTTGTGTGCCCTCCTCACTACCCTGGGGATCTCAGACTCCACTACCTTGTGGTCACTACCTTGGAGTATCACATTCACCATCAGCTCCTCCTTTTTGGTGAGCACAGGGTCCAGCACGGCACCTGTCCTTTTTGGCTCCTCAATCACTTGTGTAAGGAAGTTGTTGTTGATGCGTTCAAGGAACCTCTAAGATTGCTTATGCCCCTCCAGCAGACATCAGGGTGATTGAAATCCCTTATGAGAACCAGAGTGCGAGGCCTCTCCTATCTGCCTAGAGAAGGCTTCATCCATACCACCTCCTAATCTGGTGGCCTACACTGGCCACCCACTATAACATCCCCCACCCCGCCCTCCCCTTGACCCACAAGTTCTCTGCTGGCTCCTCATCCTTCCCCAGGCAGAGTTCCATGCTGTCCAGCTGGTCACATAGAGGGCTACATGCCCTTCCAGTCTCCCTAACCTGTCTTTCTTATAAAGCCTAAAACTTTCTATTCTAGTGCTTCAGTCACAGGAGCTCTGTGCTCTAAGGCCACTGGTGCATCTGGAGAGGAGACCTTACCTACTCACCTTCTCCACCTGCTATATATTGAGGACTAGCTCTTCTAGAGGCTCCAGGAGTTCGGAAAACTTTACTATTGATGTACTTTGTGGTACAAAAGTTTTCTCCCTCTCAACAAGATAGAGAACTTGGAATTTTGGTAACTGTGAGAATTAATGGCTAGAAACTTAACTGTCTTGACAGTTAAACTAACTGATGGTATTCTCCAAACCAAAATTCTAATCTATTAAGGAAATCCAAAATATGATGACTATTTCATAGTTTCATATGATGAGTACTACTTTATGTTTTTGTCCTTGCTGTTACTGAGAAACTGTGTGGTTCCAGCACTATACTCCTCTATAATAGGAGTATCTGAAGAGCAACTCTTATGGGTCACAAAGCAGTGATACTTCTGTCTATTCACAGCACATTTCCTTGTCAGGAGGGTTCTTTTTAACAACACTGCCATGAAAGAAAAAATAACAACACAGACGTCTGTAAGATCTCTCTGGAAATCTGTGGCATTTGTTTGTTTAGGACCTCCATAATTGTTCTTGCATTTTGCTCCAAATTCCAGATCATGAAGCCCCATGTCTGAGAAAATAATCAGTATCTTATCTAAATTAAAATCTAAATTAAATCTATGTGCCTTGCAATTCAACCTTTTCATTCCTGTGTCTGTTTTATTGTTGGGCTGAATTCACTCTTGTTTCAAAGAAGGTGCAGAAATGCTAAAATCTCCAAAAGAATCAGTCAGAACAAAGCTATCCTATTCAAAGGAACAATGAGAAAAAATAGAGCAAGCTGGGGTATCACATTAGTCTATTCTCATCATTTTCCTTCCTTTTTACTACAGACATGGCATGATAGGAATGCTGGATACTGATACTGTAGGTTTTAAGATGGCTGGGAAGAATAAGTAAATGATCCCTATGTTTGCCAAGCTTTTTAATTTAAATGTTTCTATATAATTGTAGGGATCACCTGGGAGACTAAACACGACATTCCTCTTTAACTGGTACCTGCCTTTAAAAGTGGATAAGTACAGCCTAAACATAGAGTATTTCTGGAGGAAAAAAAAAAAAGGTGGTAAACACCATCTGTCTTCCAAACTATCAACTTAGTCTAACCAATGAAACATAAAATAAAAATCTTGGCAGTATTCCTTGTATCAAAAGATACTGCATTGACAGGACTCTGTCCAGGTCTGGAGACTGTTTCCATTCCGCACTAGGCAGAAACCTCTGCACGTTCCCTCCCTCATGCTCATTGAGGAGCAATACTCCAGGAGATCCTGTCCCATGGGGTAGGCATGGAGGGGACCTGCAGGCAACCACTGCCCTCTCAGGGGAAATGTTGCCACTTTGGGAATTTGAAGCTTGACATTATTTGCTTTTCTCTGTCCTCACATAAAGGACCTTGTGTATCTCCTTGGAAAAGTATTATAAGAAATCCATGCTGTTTTAGTACCTAGCAGGGAACATGTTTGTATTCAGTTTACAGTCAAGAATAGGTCATGTCAAAGATTATTTAACACTACCAAAAGCAGAATGATATAGTATGTCTAATTAAAAACAAAACGTACCAACTCAACTGGTTCAAAGGCTGAAAGTATTTTAATATTCTCTATGTATGTCACACTATATAATGCAAAAGTATAATGTTGCTTCTAACTTTGTTTTGATCTAATGTTCTCACTATTGGAAACAAATGTTCAGGAGCCCTGGGAAGTTTGTTTGGTTTTTTTTTTTTTTCTTCTTCAGGACTGGATGGGGAAATTTGTTCTTTGGAGTGCAGCATAAAACCTATAGTCAGCAACTGAGCATTAGTTAGTACGTTTTTAAGAGTATTTTTCCATACTGTGTTGATATATAAATACAATTCATATTTGTTAGTTTATAGTGAGGCTGTAGGGAGGGGGGAGGAAAGGAAAAAAACAGCCTTTCATATTACATCTCTGCAGTGCTTTCAGGGCAAACAAATACAATAGGTCCAGTTCTTCAGATGCAGTGTTGTGCTGGGTCTGACCAGTATGAATTCTCTTCATAAGAGCCAGTATGGTGTGGTGTTTTGGATTCATAGAATCACAGAGTGGCTTGGGTTGGAAGGGACCTTAAAGACCACCCAGTTTCAACCCTCATGCCATGGGCGGGAACAGTTTCCACTAGACGAGATTGCTCATTTATGTAAAACAATGCCAGTAACACTTCAGGGTTTTGGCTAGTGCTGACTAGTGCTTGCATAGCATCAAAGATGTCTGTAGTCTTGCTCTGTCCCCTCTAGTATGTAGGCTGAATTGGGATGGGACAGTACCTGGACAGCTGTTCTGAACTGGTCAAAGGTGCTTTCCAGGTCACATCATGATCAGCAATAGAACCGGGTAGGGTTGTTGGTCTTGGGAACTGCTTTGGCACCGTTCTGCTTGTGGGAGGGGGTAAATGGTTGTTACCTTTGCATCACTTTTTTCCATCTCCCTCGCTAAACTGTGTTTTATCTTGCCTTATGATTTTTCATAGTTTTTGCTCTTCCTATAGCATAGCAATTATACGTCAGATTTTCATGCAGTTTTGCTGTAAAATGTTGGTTTGGCTTCTACGTGTTTGGACTTAAACCAAAAAAACCCAAAACAAACAACCTACCACCAAAATCCAACAAAAGTTTCAAAGGCAAAAAATGTCAAAGTCCAGAAGTTTAATAGTAAGAAATTAAAAGGAAACAATTTCTATTTGTCAAAAATACCAGTCAAGAATCCAGTGAAAATTTAGCTAGAAAATGAGAAAAGGCACTTGGCATAGTTACTGAACAGCCAAATAAGTATCATTAGTGGGTATTCTTTCTTTTTCATGTTGTATTATAAAGCATCCAAGGGATGGTGGGAATGCAGTGACCTTAGACACACAGAGTCTGATTTTGTTCTTCATCTCTTCTCCTGTCATCGATTGACTGTGGCCCATTGCTGGAATAAATGCAAATGCTTAACTAATGCTTTGTGCATCCTGATCAGCATCATTTTGGCTCAAAGGGAAGATATGAAAATATTTCAAGTAAATCTTCTGAGAGTCAAACCTGGAAATCTTCTATATTGAATTTTGTCTTAAACTGATTTTGCAAAGCAGAGTTGCTCCTTTCTGTGAAATTCAGCAATTATTATTTCAGGATAGGCAAGACTTATGGAAGCACTGATGGCTTGGATATAGACTCCTCTTTCTAGATTTTGAACCAATTATTTTTGAAATATCAATGTCAAGTATTTTTCAAATGCTTATATTCTCCTAAAATCTCTCCTTAGACTTTACGTATTGGGAATTGTTCCATCCCTAGTATTTTTCCTCATTGCAAGAGGGAACTGTGCAAAGAATTACATTTTGTGAATGAAGAAAATGCTCAAATTAATACCATGAGACGTTGTCTGACTTGTCAAGTCTATTCAGTGCCTCAAATAAGACTACAGTTATTTGAACTCAATTTCACTGCAACTTGATAAAACCTTACAGCCTGTAAGGACAAACTTAGTACATTTGGCAAACTATACATTTGCCAGAGCAAGTTCAGAGTTACCTCTTTGTAGCATAGTCAGAACTCTGTACTGTGGCTAAGAATTGCATCGTGTTTGCTTCCTGTATGCCAATGAAAGTATTATTTGGGAGACCCTCTTCTTATACAAACACAGCACCTCACAACTGCACATTCTAAACTCCTGTAATACTAATGTGAAAAACAGTAAAACTAAAGGAGAGTTTGCTGAATGCATATTTTATTTTAACCTGCTGTCTTGCTTAGCAGAGTTCCTCCTGTAAGTGCTATAAATCAAAAAAAGAAAGTACCTTTTTTTATATATATACTCATATAAATGATAAAAAATGTTGTTCTCCCAGGCTTTCCTCAGACAACACTTTCTTCCTCTAGTGTGGCTGTTAATCTGAGAGCATCCTGCTTGTGAACAGGCCCTTATTCTGCTGCACTTATTCTTTTTATAGCCATAGTCTAATGTTTTCATTCACAATTTCTGAAAGAACAGATTTATGAAAATTCTTTTGGTGTTTGCATTGTTTATTGTTGTCAGAAATAATTTCAGTACAACTGAAGCAACCCATATTTTAGTATTTCCACTTCCAATATTACTGGCATATTAGCATCAGAGCTGGTTAACAGTATAGGTGGCATTATAGGAATGTGCAGTGTACCTGCTAACTCAATTCTAAAAATTTCAAGTCAGAAGCCCAAAAGTCCTACTTTCTATGTCAATGACTATGAGGTGTATGAGGTATGGACTTCATGACATACACAATGAAAATTGAGTAAAAAGAATTACTGTATATTCTTTGGTAAATTTAAGATTACAGATGCTTCACTTTACATTCTTCAGAAATATTTATCTGCTAGCCATCTCTCTTAGGTAGCAAATTAATACCTTAGGAGTTGTCAAGCTGGAAAAAATCATGTTTTTGCTGGTCAACATACAATATCTACTCTGTTTTATAGATTGAGCTACACTTTCAAAGTCACCTTTGAGCTGTTCCTTTAAGTGCACCACATAATGGGTATTTTTGCTGGGAATTAAGGAGCCTGCTCTCTTCTTCAACACCATAGTCCTTTTCTGGTTTTTTCCTTCAGTACCACAGTACATCAGTCTATACTAACAGTTTTTCTTGTTTGTTTCCTAAGATATCTGGTGTCCTCTTTACATTGTGTACCGTCAATATAAAGAATTTTTACTGTCACTTTTCTTGGCCAGACTAGTAGTGGACAGAAATGCCTCTTTTTGGGTTTTTTTGGTTGTTTTTTTCTTGTTTTTTTTTGTTTGTTTGTTTGTTTTGGTTTGGTTTGGTTTTGGTTTTTTTGGGTTTTTTTTGTGGGTTTTTTTTTGGTTTTTTTTGTTTTTTTTGTTTTTTCTTGTTTTTTTTTGTTTGTTTGTTTGTTTTGGTTTGGTTTGGTTTTGGTTTTTTTGGGTTTTTTTTGTGTTTTTGTTTTGTTTTGTTTTTTTGGTTTTTTTTGCTTTTTTGAGATAATCTCAATGTTTAAATCAATGTCCTACCAGAGTTTAAAAATATTATAAAGTGTCATCAACAGCCTGGAAATTTGGATTATAAAGTACTGCCTAGAACAAACTTTTTTTTCCCAGGAACCACATAATCCCCTCTCTTGGATGTTGTTAGGTGGTCTCTCTAATGATTTTATTGACTACCTCATGATTGAGAAGGAAATTACTTTTTTACCTCAGCTTCTCCAAGATGTAGATGAGACATGGTAATGGCAGACAGGTTGGTGTTTGTAGAGGTTGGTGAGCTGGAACTGACACCGCTGCAGAGCAGAATTCACTCGAAAAGCAAAAAGGGATCCTGTAAGTGCTTGGCAGCCTGGTATGCTCTGCGTTCTTGAGGGCAGAGCAAGTTTTCTCAAGCTTTTAAAATGAGCTGCCCTGGTAGCAAGAAGATAATTTTTCTCACATTTTCTGCTCACATTGGCAAGAAGTTACTCTTATGAGCTGAAATTAGTCAGACCAAGTGAAGGAATTAATTACAAGCTGGCACTGAGGATGCATATATTTTTCATACACTAAATCAAGTTTTCATTATTTGAAATTGTGTTGAGAGATGATGTATTCAGTAAAAAAAGTAAAGGAAATTTAAATGTCTCCACTGACTGGTGTTGTGTAATGTAATGTGTAACAATGCTGTACAACATCTGAAGGGCCCCACATTTATCACAGCACAATGCCTGGTCAGCTGCATTTTGCTATGTTGCCTCTTTGAATTGTCCTGCTTTTTCATTAACAGCTGTATCACACTCCTGAAGAGTTAATGATAAAAAAGATTTCCTGGCAACATCTCCTCCTGTTAATAGGGAATGTGATGTGTATGGCATGTATAACGTAGCTAATTTGTACAAGAAACACATCACTTAATCAGCTGTAGATTTGTTTATTGCGTGATAAAGATGGCAATACATTAATCAGTTTATAGACATAAATACATTATTGTTCAAGAAAACCTAAATTTAATTTTTAAATTAAAACAATGGTGTATTGCAGTCATTTATTTGATTGCCCTACAGCTGTCTGACACATGGTGAGATTATTGAAGCATGCAGCCAAACAGCCAACACTACATTTAGTTTTGTTTATTGAAATAATGAAAGGGTATTAATGACAAAGTATAAAAGTGTGTAATAGAAAGTAATGTACTGTGAAATAAAATTATGTTTGGAAGTCAAGAAGAATACAATAAAAGCTAAAGGCTTAAATGTATTTGGAGACCACTTTGTATTGTTTTTGTAGAAGAATGTTTATAGCTATGAAAAATTAAAAGAATGTGTTATATTAGTAAGAGGAAATAAAATTAATGTATTAAATATATTTATTAATGTGTTTATTAATTTATTGAAAAGCAGCTATTGCACTCGGGTTTTTCTTGCAGTACTAGAACTGGAAAACCAAGTGGGAAATGACCACACGTTATATACTTACTGACTCAGGTTTGCATTTTCATTTAATAGATTTCTGTACTCTGTATTTTAGGAAGCCAGTAATAGTGATTGTTTGCAGGGGACATAGAGAAATAATGCTAATAGATATGATTTCAGTATGATAATACTAATGGATTATCATTTTTAAAAAGTTCTGAAATGCATCCATATATCACACCTTTCTACATTCTTCACGGACACTTATCACAAGTCATCAAATCATCGATTTCAAATAAAAGAAGTGGTTCTTAAATCCTATTTGCTTAAAACTAATAGAAATGTAACAACATTAAATTGTTGGCTGATAGGACAACTGGTCTTTGCTTAATGACAGTACAATAATGAGATGCTTTCTTTTTACCATGTCATGTTTCAGCAAAATGACAGATAAGTTAAAACTACGCTGCTGAATACACCATGTGCTCTCATAAATTGTTGTCAAGTTTGTAATTATTAGCAGAACCTATTTATGTTCCTTTTTGTAATACGGAGATTTCCTGCCTGGGCTGCTGAGATGTTAAATAATGTGCTTCAAACCACTCTCTCTTTCCGAATCTCTAAATGCTGAGAACTCGTGTATTACTAAAGAACTGAATATTTATCTTGCTTTTGAAAATGAAATAAAAACCTACTAGTAATCATATTGTTCATTACTTTTCAGAAATTCACAGTAATATTTTGTTTTTAAAGATATATGAAAGATTAAGATCCATATTTTTAAAAACATGTTTCTCTAGTATTAATCTCTTGATTTCATGCCCAAACCAAAGCAATTTAGACTATTTATACTTCATTTTTCAAAATAGTTTTCTCACATTCATCCCAGTGATTGGATATGACCTTAAGAGATAAAAGACTCAATATATTAAACTCTTCTCACTTTTAGTGTAATAGTTCCCATTGAAATTACATTTGGCTTGATTTTCAGTGCAGTTGTGGTACTGATGGCAGTAATTATGATACATTCATTGGAATATGACCAAGTTGTTAAAAAAGAAAAAAAAAAAAAAACACCCTACAAAGTTACCATGTATGGCAGTTGCCTGGAGACTGTGCAGTGACACAATTGTTGTATTTTCCATAGATTATACTGTTCTTGTGTTGTCCTTCCCCAAAATACTGTTCAGTTTTGAATTCAGTGTAGTTTATAAGTGAGGAAAATGTTGTCTAATTTTTACAAAACATCCTAACAAGGATACAGTAAGCATGAACATCATTTGCAGTCTTCACTTACCCAGCACTTATAACTTGTAAAATATTTCAGGTAAGAAAAACATCAAAGGTTGTATATTCAGTATCATGCTATCTTCAAAAAGAAGAATGTTTTTTGGTATGGATTTTTTCAAAAAATTGAATGTAAAGTTATATTTCTTAGCTCTGAATGCAATTTATTTTTCCATTTCAAAAGACTTTAGTATTTTCTTAACCGTGTTTCTTTTCTAAGCCACCTTCTATTGATGAGGAATGAATGAGATATTGGCCTGGACTTGGGAGACCTCAACACTACCCTATGAATACTTTCTGTATAACATTGGAAATATTACTTTCCTCTGCCTTTTTTCTCAGATCGTTGCTATGAAGTCAACCTGTGTCATGACAACCATGTTCTCTAAAGTCAAAGGAGCGAGAAGAGATCTGAACCATCTATTACCTAAGAAGGCCTGGCAACCTATGCAGTGAATAGACTATCTTTGTTCACAGTGAGTCGTGCACTAATTTCTATGACAATATCATTTTTTTTAATGGGGGAACAACAGTCAGGCCTTGTGAAGATTATTTAAGGAGCAAACTGAATAAGGCTATAGCAGCATCTGTGCACCAGTCATGGAAAGGAGTAGGAGAGCCGGAGCAAACAATATAAAATTGATCTAAAAAAGGAAAATAATGTCTTGTGCATACTTTGATCTTACTGGGGCATTTAACCATAAGAGGTTTCTATACATCAAAGAAAACTGAAGTATTTACATCCACATCATCTCCTGAGGTTTTCTCCACTAGAAGGGCACAGTGGGAATAAGGCACACATCTCTCTGTGTGGCATCCCTGTGAACAGTAATTACAAATCTGTGTTGGAATTAGGCACTTTTGTATGGCACGGTGGGGCTGCTTCATGAAGTAGGGACTGTTTGTATATGGAAAGTAAGAAACTTCTAAGCCTGTCAGTACCAGAGCTATGTATTTACAAAATTGAGAATTTCTTTCAGAAGAAAGAAAAATTAAGCACAGACTTTCACTCTTTACATTTATGTAACTTTATTTTGTTGCGTTTGTTTTGTGAGAGTAAAAATGTAGACAGTGATGTCTGTTCTCTAAAGAAATTTTAATCCTAAGTGAAGCCAGAAATTGTAAATAGCAATTACTAACCAATTAAAGGAAAAAAAGGAAGTATGTAGGCTTTGAGAAGAAAAACAGCTTATACTGCACATTAGATGAGCTTTAGTATGGATTCTAATTACATTTATTGCAATTTCCCATAGTTTTATATCAATGAAGAAGGATATTGACAAAATTTTTCAGTCATACATATAAACTTGAGATGTTCAGCTACTGCAGGATAATTCCTCAAAAAATACTCAAAGAGGAAAAAAAGAAGTAGAAACATAAAGAACTGCAACCTCCAGTCTGAATGGTTCAGTGGAGCTGTTTGCTGTTTGAGTATCTGGTATCTGATTTCTCACAAGTTTAGATCCGTACCATCCTAGTAATTGATTTCCAATCTCAAGACTTCTCAATGTTTACAGTAGTGCAGCTTCTCAAACAGCATCAAGCTTTTCCACCATCTAACCATGATTTTTAATAGCCCTTTTACAGTCACTAGCAGGGGCTACTGGAACTCCTTGATGCTTACACTTTCCCATTTTCCATTCACTAACTAAACAACAAATGAGGGAAAAAGCTGATGATATGAAACAAAGTCACTGCTTAATTCTGCCCTTCTGACTTGCGTACTGTCCAAGTGCTGACTTTAGTTGTACAGCTTTGCTGATTTTTAACATGAATTAAGTGGTCTCATTTAAGAATGGCATGACAGGTTTAAATATAATGTAACTGAGTTCATGTTTTGATTGTGAAATGCACACTGGGGAAATGGAAAATACTTTGGGGCTCTGAGCTGTAGGCTCACTTGCTGTCAGTGCCACCATTGATGGCCCCATCAGCAGGATAGCAGTGAGCAGCTTCTCGGGAAGGCCATTTTAATATACAATGCCAAGACTCTATACAACAAAGAAATGTTTCCCACCATGTGAGCTTTCACAACATATCACTAAGCAAAGTGTTGACTTCTATCTACAGCATAGAGGAAACTATTGTTTTGCTTTTGTTTACTGTGCTGTCAAAAGAATGTGGGGCTTGAAAGGCTTTTTCATTTCTTTCCTACATGCTTTGCAAGATAATCAGACCATGAAAATCTGAGAAATAACTTGTGATGAGGCTTATTAAACTTGTATAAATCAGATTTTTATGGAGCCTACACTGTGACTTTCACTTATGGAAAGCAACAGTGAGAAACTAATGTGAACTTGCAATAAAATTAGCAGGTTGTTGCTGCAGAGTGTTTTAGAGTTTAAGAAGAGTCTGGCACTCAAATCGCTTAGGTGCTCTGACTGTAACTTTCATTTCAAGTACTAGTAAAATAGCATGCAGAGCTCCTTGGAGTTTCAAAATGTGTCTAATTATTCATTAGAAGAGTAACTAGATTTTTAGGCAGAGACCAGTGAAAGAAAAACCCAGACACTACTACTGTTTATTTTCAACAGGTTGTAATGAAAACCATTGATATGACTTGAGACCTGCCTAAAAGCAAGTAATCTTTCCCAACTGCAGTTTGACAATGGCAAATTTTAAAAATTGGATGGGAAAATTTTCAGATTTATAAATTTATAAAATGTATTTATTTATAAAAAAATCATATTGCTTCTCTGTATTTACAGCTTCTGCATTTTGATGGATCTATTTTCCACAGAGGTTGTAAATGTATGTCATGGTACATCTTACCTATTTTGTTCATTGCAGAAAATTCACTTCATATTATGAACAAAGATTTGAATAACTGCTATATCAAATGAACAAAAATTCAACCCGTATAAAGGTTAAACAAAAAAGATCTTTTTCCATCTATATCCATCTGTTCTGTAGTGTTATATCCTACTATGCCTGACAGAAAAAGTACCTAGACACTTGGTGACTATTGCACAAAGCCAAAGTGTACCAAGTGTGAAGAGCTTTCTCATATAACTCTCAGGCTTTCTAGGGTGTAACTTGTGTAACTAGCATATGAATCCAGTATGAAATTTCAGGAAAGAGAACTAGTACAGTTCTGCTGGTGTTAAGACTGACCAAAAATATTTCAAAAAATATTTTTTACAAAAGAATGTGTGGTCCTTTTGTATAAAAAGATACTTTTACATTTAGCAACCATGCTCACATTATGCACATGCCACTGCTGAGGTAAAAATGCAGTTAAAAAATATTGCACATAACGAGTCACAGTGTTGGTTACCTCTTGCTGAAGAACTAAGGAGACTAGAAAGAAAAGGTGCGTAGGTCATTCCTGATTTTCCCACAAACCCACTTGCTCATAAACATGGAAATCACAGCAGTGACCATAGTATCCAAATTGCGAAATGTGTTGGAGGAAGGTAAGGTATTTCACATTTTCTGTAGCTTCTTGATAGCTTTTACTCCTTCTGTCCTTGAACAAAACACTGTTCCTATTATGCAACATGCAGTTATCCAAGGAGCCATAAAAAAAGCCTTTCCCTTGAAACTCCATTTGATAGCTTTGAAAAAAATGCTGCTCTACTTACAGAAGAAAATACCAATGGAAATACTCTTTAAAGGGATACTATAAAGAAAAATAATATTAGGTCTTTAAAATTATTAGAGAAGATAAGCATTTCTCAGAGCTGTCACAGACTTGTTAAACATTACTTGTACTTTTACAAAGGAAAGGCTGACCCACCTTTTTCTGTGAATTATTAACCTGTTCTCATAAGAGTTGTCCGATGTGACCAAGACATGGCTGAGGTAGCTCTCAGATCAAAATTCCAGTTGACCAAATGAATTGAAAATATGCCGTGGCACATACCAATCTCAATCTAGTCAATTAATTTACATCAAGAATTGACTTTGTAGTTTGATAATTCCTTTAGAAACCTTCTGGTACCACTCGTGTGAATCAATACTGAAACTTTCTAGAAGAAAGTCAGTCGCCTAAAACAGGGGAGGAATGAACCAGCTGACCACTGTAGACATACCACATTCCCCTCAACAGCAGTGAAGGGAGGGTTTCAGCATGGCTGGATCACCTTCCATGAAGGAATGCCTTTCAGAAACATCCTGTATGGAAGTAACGTTCTGGAGTCAATAGGGTGTGGTTGTTACCAGGAGTCTGTAGGAGCAAACAGCCTGCTGCCCATCCTGGCACCTCCCTTTGGGATGCACCTGCCAGGTCGGGGCATGTAGTGAAGAAAAATGTCATCTATGTTTTGCAACTTCCTATGTCTTGTGGACTTCCAGTTTCTTGAGGAAAGGGTAGATTTTCAGTGTTCTCTAAAGCTCAGGACATGGAAAACAATCAAATAAGGAATATTCCTTAGGGGATGGCTCTGCAGAGACATATGTTGTTCTCTTTCTATGATATGTGTGTAATTTTGAATTTCATCTTCTGATACTGTTGTTATCATTTTTTCCCCAAGAATTACTCAGTGTCAGAGCAAACCTACTCTACAGAGAATTTCTTCATTTTAAGGACTTCTCAGTGTGAGTGCCAAACCAAACAAAAGGTTTCTTGTAGTCAGATTTTATTGTAGTGTGATCTGAGTTTGTCAGGTCTTTCCCCAGAGAAGTGGGTCACCATTACTAAATTGCCTTGAGTGTTTCTTTTTTGGTTTAGTTTCTGCTTCAATATTCTAATTCTTTTTTCATTGGGATTATCTTTGACAAATCCTCTGGATCAGTATTGGGGTGTATCCATGTGCACATATACATATACACACAAGCATGACCTGCAAAGTCAAATTGTCTTTCATTTTTCACTTTTTGCCCTCTATATTTAAAATACAGTCTTACTAGTTAATGAGTTGTTGAATTTCGTTCTCTGAATCATAACCTATAAGAGACCAAGGCTATGAGAAGCTCTGAAGACCTTTCCTGCATACATATGGCATATCCTCTTGCCATCCAGAGTAAGGGTATGTTACTGCATGGGACAGAATGAGCCAGGGAGAGCCACTTATCATCACACCTGTGCTGTATAACTTAGAAATTCACTGTTCTGACAGCCTCTGGTGCAGCAGAGCTGGAGTTCCTCAGAGATTCCTCTCCATTAGTTTTGTGTATTGCTTAAATTCTGGAAGTGGTTAATTATATTCAGCAAATTTGTTAGCTGTCAGAATATTACATTCAGTATTATTTTGTTAAGTATTTCAATAGAAATACAGATGAACAGTGTTTGATTTTTATTAACAAACAAAATATTGGCAAAATCTAGTTCATTAGTGTGTTTATTCCTTACATCTTACAGACAAGTGGAGCTCCTGTTCCAGCCTGAGGAGTTTGATGAAATGACTTTCTAATCCTACAGCCTGTTTCATATTCATGGAGGTGATTCACAAGAAATGAGGGGAGAATCTGCATAGAGCTTTAGGAACAGCTCAGATGCAAACTGAAGTTCCTCTGTAGTAAGAAACATTCATGATATTCTGACATTGATCTTGAAACCTACAAATGCTGATGTGTTTCGAACGTGGGATTTAATTCAGGCTATTCCACAGAAAGAAGCCAGACATTAAAAGGTAATCCAGCTGGGTTTTTCCTTTCTCTTGGCCCTAAGCCTATGTTGACCTTATTTCAGTGCCATTTCTGCTAAATATTCTGAGGACAATGAGCAGGTTTTTCTTGGCAAAGGAGAAGCAATCTTATCATTATGAAAATATTTGTGACAGCTCAAAGTACCTGGCATTTTGTATTACTTACAGTTTAAATTTGTCATGATGCAGGTGGCTGTGGAGGATGTAACTAGTGAGAAGCAGCTTCTTGGAGGGGTGGTTGTGTTCAGACTCAGCTGGAAAGAGGTTCTGGTAAGCATAGAAGAACAGAAACACTCATGAGTGATATCTAAAGGAGTAACATAACTTCTCCATACATAAAAGATACTTAAGTTTATGATCCAAATAAGATATTTCTGGCTGTAAAATCATCACCTTCACTTATTATTTCCTACAGCATCCAAAAACTTTATTACTGCTTTTCAAAATAGTCCTTCACCTAGTATGTGTGTATTGCTAACACTTTTTGTTTTGGTTAAACTAAATTACTGTCTCCAAAGACTGACTAATCTGGTCTTTAACTACATTTTCAGTGCTTACTAGTCTGTTAAGCCTTATGTCATCTTCAGGTCTTCTTCAGTAACATTTTAATGTTGTTTTTGAAGTAATCAGTAGATATCTAGGATAACTTTGGCTTTGTAGAGGACACTACTGGTGTCAGGGGTTTGCCTGCCGGTATATGGGTGTCTAGTAGCACTGTAGATAATGTAGTGTATAAGAGATGCCTATGTGGTCACTGCCAGCTACAATACAGGACCTGATGGAGGTCTGCATTCTTGGCTAGAGTCAAGTGTTTGAATCTTTCCCAAAGCAACTTGAAAGGACATCCACTACAGGAGAAAGATCCTGCTGATGCATTGTGAGACCTATTTGTGCTCATGCACTTCCTCCATTGGATTCTGCTTCTTACATCAATCCCCTCAGCTCTCCTGTGACTTTGAAAAAGCCAAGTGATCCATATCCATGATAGCAAGTTTTCCTAGGAAATTCATCTTCCATTGTCACTATATGACATGACAATAATTCCTTGTCCTTTTTTTTCTATATGTCCTAGTGCCAGCCAGGACAGAGTTATTTTCTTACAGTAGCTGGTTGTGGTGGTGTGCACTTGTATTCCCAGCTGCCAGGGAGGGTGAGCCCTCTGGGTCTACAGAGCTCAGGAATTCTGGGCTGCGCCGTGCTGTGCCGAGTAGGTGTGGCCAAGACCATAGTGTTATTGGATACCATCTTACATCATTGCTTAGGGTGGGGGGAAAGGGACTTTTTTCTCTCAGTTATGTGAAGAAATGTGCCCCTTTTGAGTAAGGTGACTGCAGTTGAGTGGGAATCTGTGGTGAGCATTTTTGCATGTGAATCCTTCTCTCCCTTTGCACACTTTTGTATTGTTACTCTTCCCCTTCTTATCTCATTGCTATTTTCAGTAAATTATTCTTATCTCAACCAGTAATATCTCCTTTTTGTGCCTACAATTCTCAACTCCATGCCTGGAGTGGGATAGGGACAGAGAAGCAAGTGGCATCTGGTTTGGGCGAGTCTCAGTATGGGGGCTACTAAATTGGGGAGTATCATTCCTAAACTATAATTTTATGTCAACTTTAAATATAATAGTATGTTATGTATTTGATAAATTAAGGTAATCTGGTTTGTTTTTTTTTTAAAGTGAGTTTCATAATTTTTTTCCAGTTTTTATCTATTATTGAACTCTCCTTGCTTACCTCTTATTTCTAAATGACATTCATAATTTTAAACATGGAAAGTTTTGTACACTATGTGATACTGCTGAATATAATGATATGATTAAGGTGCAAATTGAGGCTCAAAATGAAGCATAGTGCTCTCAGTGTGTTTAGATAGCTGTATGTAATTATTCAGCCTGGTTGCACAGTCAAAAGTGTCTAAAAGAGACTATAGGTAGAAAAAAGAAAATACATTTAACAGATTAAAGGGAGTCTACAGGAGAGCTGGAGAGGGGCTTTTTTCAAGAAGGGCATGGAGTGATAGGACAAGGGGTAATGGGTTCAAACTGAAAGTGGCCAGTTTTATACTAGCTATTAGGAAGAAATTTTTTATCCTGAGGGTGGTGAGACCCTGGAACAGGTTGTGCAGCAAAACTGTGGATGCTCCATCTCTAGAAGTGTTCAAGGCCAGGTTGGATGGAGCTTTGAGAAACTTGGTCTAGCAAAAGGTGCCCCTGCTCAGGGCAGGAGAGGTTGGAACTTAGATGTTCTGTACGGTCCCTTCCAAACCAAACCATTCTGTGATTCTATGATTGTCAAAAAAAAACCCCCAAAAAAGTCATCATTGCACAACTGAGAGTGTGTTCATGTGTGTATCTCTGTGTCTCCATCTGCATATCTGCACACAACAGCTGTATATTATCACCATAGTTTGTTGCTTATGAAAGCAAAGGCAAATAAAGATGTATTTTTCACAATATGTGTTACTTATTTCCATCTCTGTGTTTTTATATGTTCTATCTGGTTTCACTGGCTTGCACCCTCACAGTAGTTTTCACACCTCCCCATACTGGTAATATGTAGCTGATTTCTAGCATTGCTGAGTACCTGTTTGGTTTATTATGTGTAGAGTTGGGAATGGTTAATGAGGTTAAAAGAAAAATCAGATAAATCTTGGCATTTCTAGTAATTCTCATGATTTTGCATTGTTATTTGTAATTAAAAACCTACTTTTTCTCTTTGCTAATTTCTTTTTCTGAGATTGCTAATAAAATACATGAGAAGGTCCTTATTCAGAACGTCTCACAATGTATTTTATTCCAAATTTAGATATAACATTATTCCTTTCTGTGAGAAATAGTAAGGTTTAGAAAAGACTGCTTGCTACTTAAATTTGTGGGAAAGTAATGTGCAAAATGAAGTAATAAAATAGTAATTAAACCAGTTGTTTTTTTCTTATGGAAAAATCATGAACTTTTGCTACATTTGCTTATTGAACTNTATAACCTTATACTTCCTATATTGCATAGAGTAGAAAGAGGGTTAACGAGCAAAGATTACACATTGAATTTCTTTGCTCTTATGTGATAAAAGCATGTCGTGTTCACAGGGGCAACAGCTCACACAAACTAAAAATGAATTTTTTTCTCATCTCCAGTTTTTATTGACTTTCATCTTCTTCTTTGCTGCCATGGGCTACTATTCTCTACACCTGCACTCAACTAGAAATATAATGAAAAAGAATCAATCTCTGAAAAGAAAGTCATCACCAGCCAATAATATTGGGCCACTTTCATGGGTCCTGCAGTGTTTCATCCAATTGCCAAAATGTCTGATCATTATAAACTGGAGACAGTCTCTCAGCTNGAAATTTTTTATCCTGAGGGTGGTGAGACCCTGGAACAGGTTGTGCAGCAAAACTGTGGATGCTCCATCTCTAGAAGTGTTCAAGGCCAGGTTGGATGGAGCTTTGAGAAACTTGGTCTAGCAAAAGGTGCCCCTGCTCAGGGCAGGAGAGGTTGGAACTTAGATGTTCTGTACGGTCCCTTCCAAACCAAACCATTCTGTGATTCTATGATTGTCAAAAAAAAACCCCCAAAAAAGTCATCATTGCACAACTGAGAGTGTGTTCATGTGTGTATCTCTGTGTCTCCATCTGCATATCTGCACACAACAGCTGTATATTATCACCATAGTTTGTTGCTTATGAAAGCAAAGGCAAATAAAGATGTATTTTTCACAATATGTGTTACTTATTTCCATCTCTGTGTTTTTATATGTTCTATCTGGTTTCACTGGCTTGCACCCTCACAGTAGTTTTCACACCTCCCCATACTGGTAATATGTAGCTGATTTCTAGCATTGCTGAGTACCTGTTTGGTTTATTATGTGTAGAGTTGGGAATGGTTAATGAGGTTAAAAGAAAAATCAGATAAATCTTGGCATTTCTAGTAATTCTCATGATTTTGCATTGTTATTTGTAATTAAAAACCTACTTTTTCTCTTTGCTAATTTCTTTTTCTGAGATTGCTAATAAAATACATGAGAAGGTCCTTATTCAGAACGTCTCACAATGTATTTTATTCCAAATTTAGATATAACATTATTCCTTTCTGTGAGAAATAGTAAGGTTTAGAAAAGACTGCTTGCTACTTAAATTTGTGGGAAAGTAATGTGCAAAATGAAGTAATAAAATAGTAATTAAACCAGTTGTTTTTTTCTTATGGAAAAATCATGAACTTTTGCTACATTTGCTTATTGAACTGCTTGACAGAACAAGAAAGCATATGGATAGGAGTATACTTCAGTCTGTAATACAAATAATGTGATTTATTCTACTAATAAGTTAACCTGCACAATATATTACATTGATGTACCATAGCTACATGAATACACTATTATAGGAGGGAGTTTAAAACATTTTCCTGTGACAACTTCCATAAGGAACTAGTTATCTCATCACTCCATTCAGGACTGGAAATAAAATGCTATTTCAGCTTTTTAAAAGATTATATTTACTCTCTAGTGACACGATAAAAAAAATTGACACAATTGATTATAAAAACCTGGAGAAAGAAAAGGAAGATTCTAGGAAGCCTCTCAATCTCCTACATGTATTTTTTTTCTTCTCTCCCACATGGATACACATCATAAAAATCTGTGACCAGGAAGTTCAATGTGTTTAAATAGAATTCAAATCCGTATCCAGGCCTACAGAAAATCTGTTCTGCCAAAATTTTCTGTACTCTGTGGTACAAAATAATGTTTTTGGGTTGCTGTTCAGGCAGACAACTTGACAAGCACTCAGAGACATATATATATATATATATA
>VXBX01005114.1:0-43130 GCA_013400415.1 Scytalopus superciliaris
CCCAGCCATGATGATGACAAAGGCATAATCAGTTAGAAAAATACACCTTTAAGGCTGCTACATAGCCTTTTTGGAAAAAAGCACACCATCTCAGGTACAGGTAGCATGATGCTTTATCAAAGACTAGGATAGCCAGGGGTGGTGCAGACTAGTTAGACAATTAGCTCTTGCAGTCAGCAAACAAGTGCTTAGGTTATGCTCTCATTGCAAGCTGAGAATGTGTCTTTCTTTTCACTTAAAACAGAAATCTCACCCTTGGTGCCAAAGCTGAAATAGCATCAGATAAACTTACCTTTAAACTACAAGAGGATACCAGAAGAGATATTGCTATAATGATGTCTGGACAGCAACTGGAAAAGGTGTAAGTTATTTTGTTTGCCTATTTATATGCAAACTCTCCCTTTTGAAGGTTGATTTCCTAAGAAAGTCAAGCTTGTACAACTGTTTCATTTTCTGCCCCCTCTAATAACAGATGCCAACAGCATCGAAGTCAAATAATAGTAATATAAAAGGTAAAAGCATGTTTTCTATTAGAAATGTAGGCTGAGAAGACCATGAGCACTGGATCATCACCAAACAAGCATGTTGAAGCTATTAGTAACTTTTCTTTGATTTATTGAATAAGCACAAGTTCATTACACAGAACCAGTGAACTTACTGTGCATATTCACAGTTCAACTCACCTCTGAGTTACTTTGGTTCAACTTGATCTGAGGATGTTGTATTGAGCGTTTTTTGTTGGGTTTTTTTTCCCCTAAATAACCATCCAGACTGTATTTCACATTGTTATTCTTGAATAGTATAAGATTGGCAAGGAAGTGTTAAATCACTATGGTCAAAGGGTAACATCTGCAGTCATTTCCGACATCAGATCTTTTCCTGTGATGGAAATTCACAAGGCATGCTCTTCATATGAATATCAAACATTATTCTATGGATACAGCCTTATAGCATTAACAGCAGTGGTGCCTCCTTCTACATTTGGAAAGAGTCTGGCTCTTGCTCTTCCGCCTGATCACTGGGGATTACTTTACAGCAGTAGTCTCTAAGTACTGCTAAGCCAGCATGTCATCCCTGAAGGCCACCTAATCTGATTTGTGGCTACAAGAGTTCAGAAGTTTAAACTGAGGCCAGCTGGGATAGTGAAAACTCTGAGATATTCCTATCTGTTAGTAGGTAGAAATTACATTTGCCTTTTCTGTGCACAGCTGTTTTTCTGCACCCACATACACCTGTACATCCAAACAGACTGCTGTTGCCCAGCTGATCATTGCATTTAAAAATACTTTATGCCTCTTTTACTTTTCTGCTGTATGACATTACAGCAATATTTCCGAAGGTGATGTAGGGCCATGAAGTGTAGATTTTTTCTTTTTTGTGGGAAGAGGTAGTTAATTTATAATTTTCCCTTTGCAGGAGATAAACAGTAACATAGAAGATATACCTGCATTTGCCTGTCTTGCAATAATATTGTTGATTTGAGCTTTTTTTACTTGATCATGAAGGAAAAATTGTTGTGGCAGCTATTAGCCATTTAAATACTTCAGCATTGAGCTTTCTGTCACCACTTCTACTGGGACAACTTGGGTGCTGAGCTTTTACCTTTTTTTTGGACCTGCTGGAGTGATCAGAAGCGATTTTCAATTGGTCACTTCTGTTCTTCCTCAGCCTGGGGTATGCAATGTAGCCAAGTGTCACAGGGGTTCCCCTGAGAACTCCCCTTCCCTAGAATTTTTCAGTCATTTGAGGAAAAAGTTAGGACAGTATCTCTGCTTTTAATGAAACGTCTCTCCCTCTAGATGCTGGTAATTTATTCCAACTTAATATGATTTGATTTTGAGTCCCGTGAAAGAACTTTTATAAATACCTTTCTTTTTAAGTTTGAAATCCTCCTAAAAACTGTGAAAATACTTCCCAATGAAAGATTCTGGCAAAAATTCTCACTCTTTTCAGATGTTACTGTTGAAACATTTTGCAATTCTGAAGTAATAAAATACTTTTCTAGCTACATATTTTTCTAGCTTGTTTACTCCTGCCTTTCTCTATGGCATTATAGCTGACTATAAAAGCAGCTTTGTTAAAAAGGGAAGCAAAATATAAAGTCTACATTCCTTGCAAACACACGTGCCTCAAGTATGTGCAATTCATGGTGTATGAATGGTGACATTATGGGTGGAACTCCCTGCTGAAGTTCTGACAAAACATAGCAAATAAATCCAGGTAACTTTCAGATGTGACATCTGAACACTATAAAGCCATGGCTTGAGCCAAGAATTACTGGGAACTGTGTATAGCCCTGTTAGGTATTTCTAAATTATTTTAGAGGTATAAAAATATGAAATATTTGCTTTCTCTTTTTTTTTTCCAGAACATTAAGAGAAGTGTACCCATACTACATCAAGGCTCCTAGTGATTCTCTGGCAAAACCCATAAAGCAGCTATTGAAAGGTATGTGTCAAGACCATGGAAAACAGAATAAGATTGAAAGAAGCTCAATGCAGCACTGACATTTGTACAATTCTTGGTTTATACATTTTAGCACTTCTTTTTTTCAATAGACTGCAAATGGAAAAATATTACAGTTTCCCTGGTCAAAAATGTGTCTGATGAGGGAGTTCGTGAGTGGTGGGTTTTGAATCAGCTTGAAAAAACATTCAAAACATCTGGGGAGAGTCTTGAGCTCATCGTATTCAGTGATAAAGTCAGTCCTCCAAGCCTTGGATTCTTGGCTGGTTATGGGTAAGATGGAATCTTTACATTAAATTAAATTAAGTATATAAGATAGAAGTAGAGGTAACTTTATTTGCTGATTTGAGGGGGTTATTTCTCTTTTGTGCTGTGTTTGAACATTAGAACATTTTGAAAAGGTATTTTGTGAGATTTTCAAACTAATGTCTATTAATATTATCTATAGGAGAGTTGATATTTGTAAAGTATAATATCACCTTGATAACTGCTCTCCAGTGGGAATAAAAACAGAATCACCCTTCACACCTATTTCCTACTGAAGTAAAAAAAATCAAAAGATGTTAGTTAGCTGCATGTCAGGTTCTGCCCAAACTCTGCCCAGTTTTGGCGACCTTCCTATCTTGTAGCCAGGACCCTGGGTGTGAAACAGACAGAGGAAGGCAGGAGACTATGCATTCCCAGGAGATAATCCTTCTGGTACAATTTTGGAGAACTGCTCATAGGAGGATTACCAGGGGGGACAGGTAAACATTAGTTTGTTGCCAGTGACATATACTTTAATAAAATATACTAGATATGAAACCTGATAGATTATTTGCCTTTAGCAGCCAGCTGTTTTCAGATTTCCTATTGTGACTTCCAAGCTGTAGCAGACAGGACATGAGACCTTCAGCAACTGGGATTAAACTGTTTAAGTCAGCAGCCTCAGCTGTTTATGTTTCCATATTTTTGTGATGTTTGAAGAGACCTTATTTTCCTTCATCCTGCAGCACAGCAAAAACAAGATCCTAATTAGAAATTAATGTTCATCCAGTTGGCAGACTGCAGTCAGCCATGTAGTTGAACTCCCTCATACTTGGCTGCTCCTTTTTCAAGGCATGATTTGAACTCTTCCTTTCTTTCTTTTCAGCATTATGGGACTATATGCCTCAGTTGTCCTGGTGATAGGGAAGTTCGTCCGTGAATTTTTCAGTGGGATCTCTCACTCCATCATGTTTGAGGAGCTGCCCAACGTAGACCGAATTTTGAAGTTGTGTACTGACATTTTCTTAGTGCGAGAGACTGGAGAACTGGAACTAGAAGAAGACCTGTACGCCAAACTAATATTCCTGTATCGCTCACCAGAGACCATGATCAAGTGGACTAGGGAAAAAACTAATTGATCTCTTTGGTGTCACACTGCAAATCAAGTTGATTTAATCTGAATTTTAAAGGAAAAAGAAAAAAAGCACAATAATCTCATAAGAGCTAAGCCTTTTATAGTTGGGTAGCAATGATTTTTCACTGAAGGAATCCTGGAAGCTACAGCCTTAGGAATCCATGCTGCCTTTCAAATTAAGGATCAACAGTGAGGAAGGTTGAATGATTTGCTGGTTTTAATGTGCCACTCCTCTACAATCTGAGGACTGCTTTGTAATTTAATCAACAAAAAGTTTGCATCTTTGTCTGGCTAATTTAATTTTCCAGATGACCATTACAACTTCAAAAGAAACGAAGGGAGTGAACCCACAGATGACTCTAGTGTACCTTCTTAACCCTTTCTGGAGCCACACAGTTTGGATTGTGCAATATGCTGTTGTACATCACTGACTTTCAAGCTACAGTAATGGGACACTGACTAGCCTTCAGGACACCCAAGACCCAGGGCCGCAGTGGGATCCGATGACATTCTAGCCATACCCATTTGTAGAAAAGCAGAGGTTTTGATGTACAAAGGACACTGTGGACAAGCCTCTGTCAGCAAAAAGAAACCAAGTAACAGTCTCTTTAAATGCCTTATTTTATTTGTACAGTCACAGGAGACACTTCCACCAAACATCAATGACTTTTCTCAGGAAAAAAAGCAACTGAAACTTGACACTTCGTCAATGGCTAGAATAATTATGGTGAATTATTGGGGTGTTCTGCTGGGCCATTCTCTTCAGAGTTACTGCTTTCCATTAGATGAGAAAAGAAAGTGAATTCGATGACCTAATGAGCAACTTCATTTCTTATAACCCTTTAAAGACTGAATAGTGTGTGCTTCTTTCTGCTCCCTATGACATGCTTTTTCCCATTTTGATGATTTAAGGCAACTGTTGTTTTGCTATTAGCTGATATTCTTCTTCCAGTGTTTCAGGTATATGAAAATGTTTACATATTCCAAGTCACATTTTTACATCCGAGGTGGGTTTTTTTTTTTTAAGTTCCCAAATATAGACATATGAGCTTGAAAAATGGCCTTTTTCTTAAATTGCTATTATTAGTGACAAAATGGCTCATTAGAGAACATTGTAGCATGAAAATTTACAATTGCAATGTAGGTTTCATTCCATGTTAAAAAAATATTGAGAAAAAAAATAATTGAATGGGTAGGGTATGTTAAAAGGGTATACTGTGTAGTTTTGATTCAGTAATGACTTAAAATAAAACACATGTTGCAAAGTCATTTTAGAAGTACTTTTTCCTCTGCCTTTTTACATGAAATGGGAAGAGTTTGACATTCTTCTAAGTCTGTGACAAATAAATCTCTTTCTTGTAGTTAGCTGCTATTTATTATATGAATGATTAGTTAATCACCGGAAAGAAATTAACATAATTTGCTGGCACATTTTACTGCAGAACTTCATGAGATAGCACAACTAAATGAAGGTGAAACATACTCTGCTGAGTGCTTCCATGACAAATGCTGTCACATCCATTCTGTACTGTGAAAACTAACATTTTGAGCACCTTGAAGTGCAAAAAATAAAAATCACTTCGTGATCTTGTAACAAAAAAATAATTTGGTGACTGGAACTCACTGGAAGACAATCAGATTTCCTCCAAAGTGTAATGGAAAGGTGGCTGGTCATACAGTCAGGCCACATTCCCCCCTAGAGAGTTTTCCTTCATTTCTTCTACAGGTCCTGTGAATGAAAATCAAAACATACAGGGCAGCCCTGACACAGCCTCCAGGGATGTTAAAATGTCCTTTATGCTTAGGTGGATCATCACCTGGGTGATTTTAAGGAAAGCAACACTGGAAGGAGAAGTGTGAAGGGTGTCATGTGTTTCTAAAGGTACCAGCCAGCAGAACCACACTGGTCACAGCTGGTCCTGGCTCCCTTCCTGGTTCCTTCTCTTTACAGGAACTTCATTTCTGGTGAGAAAAAAAAATCTGTCTTCAGAATGAGCTGTAGTTATTTGGGCTTTGCAGAAATGTGCTGCTCTTTCTTTCATGGATTGATCAAACTTTGAAAATAAAAGGATTCTTCTGTTGGTTTTTTTAATTTATTTTTTTTTTAAACAACATATAGTCAAATAGCTGATGTGGACTGGATAGCTACCTACAGCAGGTGAGAATGCTGATGACCATCCTTTGAACCCAACTGTACAGATAAAGTTGATCTGGCAGCCCACATTCTGGGTGCTTAATACTCGGGCCAGTACCATCTAACATCTTTATTAATAACCTGGAGAACACGACAGAGTGCACTTTCAGCAAGTTTGTTTCACTAAACCTGGGTCTGGGGAGATTTGTGGTAATGTAGTATGTCAGCTGCATTCCTGGGGCATGGGGTAGGCAGTTACTACAGGGAGTGCAGGACTTCCTTTAAAGGCAGATCTTGGGATGCTTGAAAAATTATCTGCCAGGTACTTCATTAAGTAAGACAAATGCAGCAAAGTGCTGCCTCTGAGGCAGACTAACCCCTTACAGCAATTCAGACTAGGTAGGTGGGTTGGGGACAGCTTTACAATAAAAAGAGCCAGGATCAGGGGTGGGAATTGCATGGAATTGCAGCGTACCCTTGAGGCAAAGAAAATCAACAGCGTAGTGGGCTATATTTACAAGAGCACAGCTGAAAGTTGAGGGAATTTATTAGTCCCCACTTGTGAGACCACATCTGGAAAACTGCATGCAGGTTTGGGGTCTCCAGTGCAAGAAAGATACTGACATACTGGACTGAGCCTGACTCATTAGCTGGAGGACATGACATGCAAGGAGGGGCTGCAGGAGCTGGACTTGTCCAGCCTTAAAAATGAGAGGTCCAAGGGGAGAACTTACTGCTGAAGTATAGAAAAGGTGGAGCCAAGCTCTGCAGAGCTGCATGATAGGTAAGAGGCAACAGACATAAGCTGCAACAAGGGAGAAGGAAAATTATTTTTACCACAAGAGCAGTCAAACACTGGAGGATGTTCCCAGAGAAACTGTGGGATCTTCAGCCTTCAAGGTTTTCAAACCTTGACTGAGCAACCTGTTGTAAGTGGCCATACTTTGCATGGAAGGTTTGACCTGAAGTCTCTTTTAACCTGAATTATGTCTTGATTTTAGGATTCTGCCAGAGACACTGTAGATTACCAAAGACAGAGTATTGGCTGCAGTGACAACCACCTCCAAAGTGTAAGAATAAAATCATCAGGTACTACAGACACAATATAGTACATCAAACCTACCTTAGTAAGACCCTGTGTCCAATTTTTCAGAGCTAAGCACTGCCAGAGAAAATTGCTGTTTTTCCTCTTTCATCCTTGTAATCACGGAATTATGGCTCAGAAGATGATAATACAAGCCCTTCCCTATTCAAATGAACTGAATTGGATAGATGGGATTAAATGCCTTTTAGAAGGTTACTGGGTCAGACTTAAATGAAACAGATCCTTGTGGTTATTTTCCCAGATTTTAGGATTCCTTCCTGTTTTTTTTCAATAGAGGAGCAGCTCTTCAATGGAATAAGCCTACATGCAAAAAGAAAAAACAGCCTTAAAATAAAGTCAATTTTGTTATATAAGCATCAGTGGATTTATTTTCCTTACAGGAACTGATATTTTACTGTTTACACAGAAGTCGCAGTTTGAAAGCTGCATCCATCAGGGCAGGTTCAGAGGGGATGTTAGGAAGCATTCATTTACTGAGAGGGTGCTCAAACACTGGAACAGGCTTCTGAGGGAGGTCCAAGTCTGTCAGTGTTTAAAAGGCATTTGGCAGTGCCTTTAACAACATGCTTTAAGTTTTCATCAGCCTTGAGGTGGTCAGGCAGTTCGACTAGGTGATTGCTGTAGTGACCACCTATTAATAGGACTGTGATTATTATGGCACACATTTACCAGAAGTACAGTTCTCTATTTAGCTGGCAGGAGTGCTGCTTTCCAGGTGCTGGCAGAGGACATGCTTCTTCAGGAAACAGTGTCATGACCTGTTTCAAGGTCCAAGATGAAGAACCAGCCATGGAGGAAGGAGGCCAAGTCTGATGAGGTCTAATTCTGGTACCCTTACAATCGTGAATCTTTCACAGATGTCATGAATACTCAGTCCAGTAAATGCTTGAAGTATCTCCTGAGCATTCTGATATCACCTTTATGGAAGAGCTTCACTTTCCATGAGAGCCAGGAGCCTGTGAAGAGATTGTAGCTGATTCCTTTATGCTCTCTCCAAAATGCTCCCAGGGGAGCTGGCTGCTGCCTGGAAAGCACAGAGGCTCATTTCAGTAAATGTCACTGAGGTGCTGCATCAGGACAGCAGCAATCACCCAACCTCACTGCTTCTGCACAGAACAGCCTGCTCTCTTACGTGAAATAATGTGCCAAAGGTGTGATTGTCCCTGGGGTCTGTTCCTAGTGGGTACTTACAGCTTCCAGGCACTTTTGCTGTACAGCACACACTAATGGCTCCTCCCTTTATACCCCATTTTTGGTTCTACACAGCAGCCAGCATCACAAGATAGAAAAGCCACAATAGTTTGTGAACTGTTACCACACCAGGGTGTCCCCAGTTACCATTCTCTTTTGCAACTAAATACATAAATGTTAATTACGGTACCTGAGGGTGGAGCCCTCAGCAGTGCCTGCCTTAGCTTCACTCAAGCATAGGAAAAGGGCATGCAGCCAAGTGGCCAGGGGAGAAGCACAAGACCCAGAGCTGAAGGTTTCCTCACCTTCCCACAAGCTCACCCTTTACTGCACCAGAACCTTGAGCTAAAAATAGAGTATCTGCTTCGGTTTAAAAGGTGAGCTGATACTTTGCTTTTGTGAGAGGCAGCACTCATTAGCCAGGGTGATAAAAGATCAGCATCACATTGACAGAAAACATGTTCTCCTACTACCCTTCTCCTAACAAACCCAAGTGGTTCCTGCAGGATGAAGCATTAAATTGAAGATGATCCAGTTTTCTGTAACCTCAGGTTTGGCAGCCCTGACTCATTCACAGTGCTGAGCTTTCAATTTTCCACTACACTGTGAAAATTTTATTGCAGTTAAAACAGTTCTTAAAGCAACCATGTGGTAGTGGTGGGCATCACCCGGGATTTCCCACTATGATCCCTGTTGTTGAACATGGGATTCAGGCCATTCATTCTTGTCTAGTCAACACTGCACTAATAGGCAAGGCAGAGCAGGGACACCCGTGTGAAGCCTGTAGGCATTTTACACTTGACTGTAAGGTGACAGGGAGCTGACTGCAAATTCAATGAAATTTTTTTCTTATTTCAAACAGACTGTATTTTCAGAGGTGAAGAAAATTGTATGGCCGTGGAATTGATATCAGGTGTATTGATGTTTCAGTCATATCCCATTTCCATCAAGTATCTGGTAACACTGGTTAAAGAGACACCACTTAAAGTCAAAGTGCTCCCATTTCAGAAGTCTGTGAATACTGAGGGTGCAGGATGGGCTTCCCAAGTCCCATGGCAGAGAGCCTCCATCTGCAGCCACAGCTACTAAGCAACTTGGACTTTGAGTCCAAGAGATGCCTCAATAGCAGCTTGTACTCTCAATAAAAGCTAAGAAATTCAACAAACAGCTAGATTGAAGAGATAAGCCTTGGTAAAAAGACACATCTCATTCAGGACTGACAGCCTGACCCTGCCCTGGTGGCAGGGGATGAGGCAGAGACCAGACTGGGGCAGGAGCAGCTCCCAGCCACGGTATTACCTGCATTCATGTGCCTCTGTACTGTAACATGTCAGCATTAGAGTTGTGTGATCAGTGCCTTCAAAGAGAAACAGGAAATTCAATGAATTGTCTTACTTTTTTCTGATTTCCACTGGAAAAAACAAAAAACAAAAAACAAAACAAAACAAAACAAAAAAACAAAACCAAACCAAACAAAAAAAAAACCAAACCACCAACCAAAAAAGAAAAAAAAAGCCAAATAAACCCAAAAAACAACCACAACAACAACAGCAACAAACCTTCACTTATCAAAGGGATTTTCTTAAGGTATATTTGGTTGAATTTCATGGTAGGAGCAATGGCTAGGCAGGCTTCTCCAAGCAAAAGCTAAGACTGTGCTCCCAAGATGTGGTTTAAATTGAAATGTAACATTTCTATTGGCCACTACTTTAGCCTTTCTAAGGGGCGAAACGAAATCTTTGATCTCTTTACTTTTGTCTCTTACTTCATTAGAATCCCCCTCAGACCACAGGGAACAAAGTAACCCACTGGTTTTTTTTCTCAGCCTCTGAATGCATTAACTCTCTCATTCTGTCCATCAATAGTCCAGATACAGCTTCATAAAGGAGCAGGAGAAGCAGATTTCAGCTGCAGTATGTTTTCCCTGGCTCTATTTAGAAAGCCGCGTGTGCTTACGCACGCAGTGCTGTGAGTTTGTAAGTCAGTGCAAGGGCGGCTGCTCTGACAACACCCCCAGCGCTGTTACACCAGGCAGCCCAGAAATCCCACCGGTGTGTGTGACAAGGCAAACGGTTTGGCTCCCACTGTTTGTGTAACTGAAGCTTTCACAATTTTCCCTGATTTGCTAGACTGGCTAATCCCTAGGCAGTTAATATAAAAAATATAAATAAATAGATAAAAGTGCTGCTGCTCTGTGTAGCACCTTGTGATATTTAAACAGCATTTCTCTGAGTGCATATGGGCTATTTTAGACCAGGTTATGTTGCTTATTTCTTAAGAGGAAAGAAACCAGAGGAAATCTAATGCTTTATTAAAAGCTTGGGAAAAGCAAAAGAAAAGCAACCTACAAGTATGGAACTGGAAAGGCAAATTCCCTGTGTAGTGGCCAAGGGAGAAGGAGCTACAAGTGCAGTCCAACCCTGCCCCATTGTGCTGAAGGGCTACAGGCTTTTTTAGGGCACATTAAGTGTTGAGGTGAATGTGTAGGACAGCAGAAAAAGAGATAGAAGAGAAATAAATATTTAGAATCATTCAGTGAGACTCCTATGATTGAAGGACCTCCTTCAATCCTGTGTTTCAAGTTGATGAAGTTCATGGTATGAGAAATAATTCACAACATAGCTTCAAGATTTGTCTGAGGAATGTGCTGCACAAGTAGAAAGCCATGCAAGTGATAACCAATCACTTCTTGCCTCTCCTGGCCTGAAAAGCAGCTCCCAAGGCCTGTTGTACTGACTGCTCTTTAGAACTGTTACTAAAGCAGAAATCTAGTGAAAACAATCTTTTGCTATGGAGAAGACTAGTTGGAGAATGACTGATAACCAAGGGACCTGAAGACTTTCCTCTCTCAAGAATAACTGAGGGGTTATTTATGTATGAAGGGAACCACCTTTCTCCCTCCTCAACATACAGAAATGACCGGTATGCTTGTGACCAACAAAATGCACGAAATTGAAATCCTAACCCTGTCTCAGCCCAGGCTCTGGACTCACCGGATCACAAGCCCAAGCCAGGATTGGTTATCTAAAGGGACACAAATCACACACAGAGCTCAGACAGTATGTGCCTGCCTCTCCTCACTAGCAAAGTCGCACACAATCCCTTAATTTCCTTGGCATTGCTAGGCACGGGGTACCACAACTGAACGCTTGAGGTTCTTCTCTTAGCGTAAAGCTCTCCATACCGCTGTTGCAAGTCAAACCTCCTTCAAAGGTTTTGATGGGATGGTATCATTTTTCAGAGGGGATCTGCTCTTACTGTGAGGAATCTGACACCTTCGTAGGGCCTGAGGCAGCCCAGCTGTGCTGGAGTGCACATTGCTGCACTGCTGGATGCCAGCAAATGCCTGCTATGCTACTTTAGCATTGGGTCTTGCATGTGCAAGTATCAGCAATGTGTACATCAAACACACACATACATGGACATTGTGAATCTGTGCATGTGTGTTTGTGAGTGTGTGTCTTCTTCAGTCACGCACTTCTGCTGCATTAGCTCTCATTAATATTTCAAGCCTCTACCTCCTGTGCCCATCCTGGGGCGGAAGAGGGAGCTGCCAGCAGACACAGACGGCTCATGACAACGTGACCATCAGACTCCTGTAAAAAACATCCAAGGAAAGCACATTTTTAATGTGGCAGCAAGAATGAGGTAATGCAGTAAAATATTTATGAACCCTCTCAGCTGACATCTCTAAATACATTGTAGAGTCTAAAATTTGGAGGTCAAGACAGTGTATTAATCCAGCTATAAAATTCTCCCTGTTTTAACCAATGCTGGGGACAGGCCACTGACTGTGGCCTTGTTATTCAATGGAGAAGAGAAAAAAAGAAAAAAAAAAAAGAAAACACATTAAGGAACAAATACATGAGAAAATCTCCCTCATGGAATGTGTCTATCAATTGTTTTGCTATACAAATAAACAAAGTATTTTACTTAAGACAGCTTCAAAGGGTCCTCCTAGTGTCAAAAATTGTCATTTTTGCATGGCTTGACTCTACTTGCTCTCTTCCTTGTGCCTAATGAGAACAATGTGGCTTTTACTGCTGGTCTTCATCCCTTGTCATCAAGTCTCATGCGTGCCACAACTCAGATCCCCTTCACTGCCCCCTATATATCCCCATGAGTTCCCAGCTGCCAGAGCCCTTATGCAGAACTCCCAATGCCAGCAAGCCCATCCTCCTCTCCAGTGGTTCCAGCCCATCCCCAGTCTGAAGTGCTCACTTGCACAGGCAGGATCCCACTCCTGCACTAGCATGAGGCACAGGGAGAGACAGACCAAAGGTTCGCTTTGGAAAGGCACAGTTGTACTCCCACCCTAGTGAAAGACACTGTGAAAGAACTGAGGGAATCTGACAGAGCAAAAAGTAGTGTGATACAAAACAAAATGACTGAAGGTTCTTTCTGTGAGCAAGGAGACAAAATGCATTTCAAATGGCTTTTTGAATCATCCTTTTTGGTGCTTATGTGAACTCTCTCTTTTACTGTACTCAGCCCCTCTGGTAATTAGCTCATGAGGTGTCGATTCAAAGCACAACCTTAGTACTTTGGTGATGAAGTAATATCTCTCCTGCTTGTTTTGCCTAGACAGACTCCACAGCATTCCTCCAGGGCTGTGGGATTTATGTAGTTAGTTCAACTACGTCCAGTCCTTTATTCCTGTAGCTCACACTCTTGTAGATGGGAGTGAAGGAAACCTCAGTGAGCTGTGCTGAACTGCAAGGAAATGCTCAGAAGTAGCTGCCTGAGAAGATGCCTTCTTCACTGCTCTGCATGCCTTGCTCTTTACTTCATGTCAAGGAGTTGTGCCCAGTGTATGGGTATCAACAAGCCTGGCCACAGGAAAAAAGATGGAGGGATTTGAGGAAGCAGCCTGTCTACACAATCAACCTGAGAGGGGGCAAACCTATCCTAGAGCTCAGTGACTCAGGAAGGCTTTTCTGCCTTGCAGGTCAGGAGCTAAGAGCAATGAAACAGGCAGAAGAATTAACTTCTCTAAACAGGCTCTGTAGAGGATGTACCGATTTTGAAGTTTATCCTTACTGGTTATGAACTGGCTCCCATCAGAACTATTCAACATTGAAACAGTTGTAAGCCTTCATTTACTACAACACTTCACCTTGTAATATTAGTATGGGTCACATGGGCAAGAAAAAACTATAAATTTATTTGCATTTAAGCCTACAGTTCAACATGGTGTCTGTAAGATAAAAGACACACACATACACACATATATTCCTCTACTCACTTGTGAAGAGAAGCTTTAAGTCATTCGCAGCAGGACAGATCATAAGTACATGTAGCACCAGGTGTGGAAGGTCATCAGTGAGAGCCCATGTCTCTGGCACAGGGGAACAAACTGCTCTGAGAGCAGCATGGAAGGGAGTTTTTTGTCCTCTCTGTATGTCCTCAGAGACCACGAGGACAAACCTTCCTCTCTCCCTCCCTCAAATTGCATGCAGACTATGTGGTACTCTCATAAAAAAGATTATAAGGAATATGGTTCATCTCCAATGCAGAATATGCACACCAACAAGAGTAAGAGAAAGCATTTAGAAAATAAAATAAAATTGTTAAACAATTTTTATAAGATTACACAGGTTTTTTCTTCCTTTAGCACAAAACTTTCTAGTAAGGGTGAGGGTGTGAAAAGAAAAAATCCAAAACAATCCTCGAATGAATACCACAAAACAAAAAAAAAAAAAAAAAAAAAAAACAAAAAAAAAAAAAAAAAAAAAAAAAAAAAAAAAAAAAAAAAAAAAAAAACAAAAAAAAAAAAAAAAAAAAAAAAAAAAAAAAAAAAAAAAAAAACAAAAACCTCCTCATGAAAACATTGCTGAGGAAAGAACAATGATTCAATATTTATGTTCATGTGGTTGATAGCAAAGCAGATCATGCATGTCCTGAGTTGGGGCATCTCTCTCCACTGACCATGCAAGGGAGCTGAAGGATAGAAATAAAGCTGTGTGAATATCCTTACCCAAATGCGGTTTTCAGCCCTGCTACTTTTAGATATCTGGTACAGCTTTACATTATATTCTCATTGTCCATCTTAAACACACAGCAGTGTGCAATTTCACTCATCTCAAACCATGTTGGTATAATGTTTTGGATACTATGGCAACAGGTAGTATGGAAAATGATGCAAGGGTGACCAGACATGAGGAGTTGTTAAAGAAAAAACATCAGTTTTAATTCTGAGAAAGAAAAGCAAATGCAGCCACTGGTGTTTACAGAAATGTGTTTTCTGTTTCAGTTGGCAACACCTATTTCCAAAAACATTCCTCCTTCACTATTACATCTGGAAGGCCCACAAAGCAGAGAGGTTAGCCAGGTCTCAATGCACTGCATCCTGCTGCTGACTATGAACTGAAGCTTTTTTTCTTCATCAGTTTTCCTAACCTGTACTTATAAGACCTATCAGGATGGATCAAAATTGATCAAGGGCTGTTGTTCCTAATCAACAACACGATCTGGCTACACTTCACCAGATTCAGACACTGTGACTCAGCCTGAGCCAACACTCTAGTTTACAACTTTTGAAAACCTGCTTCCCATGACCGATGGTTGAATTCAATCTACAGGTGAAAACCATAAATTTTTGCACGTATAACCCCTAACTCATATAAGCTCCACAAAAAAGGAGCTGCAGTAAAGTGGAAATTGGAGGAATGAGACCTTAAAAAGGGTGAGGTAGGGATGACTATTAGAGGTAACAAATGCAGCTGCACATACATGTAGTTGTCAAGGAATCTGCACTGCACCTGTCCTTTCTTAACCCTAGAGATGCCGTGCAGGAAAGCGTGGCGTATGGCTTTGCTGTGGCAGCCAACATCACCCCCACAAAGGCACCAAGACTGATGGAAGGCAGACCTCTGTCCAGGTGCACTTGACTCTCAGACACAGAGACTCTACCAGAGAAGCTGAAGAACAGAGACTCAGGTTCCCCTTCTCCTACCACCTCTGTCAGAATATGGTATAGTTTAATGACATCACCTAAAGAAGGAAAGGAAAGATAAATGTTGGCAATTCACTTTTTTTTCCCCTCTTTCCTTTGGTAATGAAAATAAGTGTGCTACATTCAAGCAAGACTTGGCAAGTAGTTTTTCATTTGTGTAGTTAGATTCCAAGCCATTTGATGGAGGGTTCAGTCCTTCATGCTGTTTAAAAAGCCATCCATACATGCTTATGTTGTTGCTACAACAACTAAAAGATTAGGCTCACAGGAGTAAAAAAGTCTTAAGTATGGGTTCACAAAGCAATTGTAACTTATATTCCACTTTCACATAAAACCAGAAGGGAAGTGGTTCAGATGACTAGTACAATTCAAGTTTGCATCTTCTTCTTTCTTTCTTTTTTTTTTTTTTTAAAGTAGACTCTTTCAGCCAGTGGAATAGGAACTGAACTCCAGACCCTGGTGCAAGGATCTGATTATTTCTTCTGTAAAGTACCCCTTTACCTTCACCCTCTCTCACAGTTACCAATCAACAAACATGAAGAATAGAACTCCCAGTATCTGCTGTACAAGCCCATGCCCTATCCACAGGACCACCTTCTGTAATGATAACAGCTGCAGAGAAACAGCTAGAAAAAAAGGATCAAAGCCACACTGAGCCATTGTAGCCAGTGAGTAAGTTTTTTCTACTGGTACACTATTATACACCTGGCCCTCCATCAAGCACACTTCCTGAAAAACATCCTCACAGGAAAAAACCACAAACCTCTACAGAAAGGATGGCTGAGACATGACTGTACTGCATTTCTTAAGAACATTTTATAAAGCATGAAATCCGTCTCATTCCAACAGTGAACGTAATAAGTTTCCAGACGTTTACTATCAAGTTTGAGTGCCATTCAATTCCAGGCCATAGGAAATGTTTATGCTGATCAATCCACAGGTCTAAAACAAGAGTCTCTACACTCTTCCCATGACAACCTTCCTCGACAAGCTCTCCTTCCGCTTCTGGAATTCCCCAGGCTCTTCACTGGGATCCAACTTGTGGGGCAAACCTACATTTACTGCTGTTTCCTGATCCCAGTTATAGTCTCTGGAAGCGATATTAATTGTTAAACAGTGTTAGGAAACAAGTGAGAGTAGGCACAGAGACCTGGGGTGGTCAAAGGGAGAGCTAGTTGCCATCTTCAACCACCTAATAAGTGGCTTTAGAGAGAATGGAGCCAGACTCTTCTTCAAGGTGCACTGTGATGGGACAAGAGGCAGCAGACACAAGTCCTAACATAGAAGATTCCCAGTAGATATGAGAAATACTTCTTTTTACCTACAAAATGCAAGAGGCATGGAGGGGGATCTCTGTCCTTACAGACATTCAAGGCTCAGCCAGACAGCCCTGACCTGTCTCGAGTACTGCCTGGAGAGGGATTGCCCCTGAGACCTCAAGAAGTACTCTCCAACCCAAACTGGTCCTGTGGTCCTTGCTTCTGGGTTCTCATTTGTGCTCTGATGGTTGTCAGAGTCCAGCACCTCACTGCAAAACTATTCTACCTAATTTCTCTCTCCCTGACCACATCAGACATCTGTGTTTAAAGATGTCTGCAACACACTATCTCCACCTCCTGGAGAAGTGTTATTTCTTCAAACTTTATTCCTGCAGAGAGTGCTGGTTGCATTTAGGATGTACCTATTACTTTTTCCATCTGCCCATGTGCTGATTACAACTGATAAAATGGCTGAGAGCAGTTTTCAACAGGAGTTAGAGTTCTGTCAAAAACAACTTTTGAATGAAGCTTTATTACTGATTAAATTCTTCAGGACTCAGCAACCAGACCAGATGCTGAAGTGCACTCCCCTTAAGTTTTACAGCCACTGCTTTCTGACAGTCTCCTTATGCCTCTCCCTTCCTTTCCCTTCTTTTTGTGAATATTGCTTTGGAAGGTAGGAGGTGAAAAGAGGGAGGGGGGGAAAGTTATTTTTGGCTTTCAGCTTTTTATGGCATGCCTGTCCCATAAAACTCTTTGGAGCTGTGCGTCTCACCCCGGGTCAAACCAAAACCAGGTCTGAAATGACAGAGAAATTTCTTCATGAGACACAAGCTGTCCAGCTGCCAGTACTGGTAGCAATAATGTCCCAAAGCACTGACCCACTCAGGGCCTTGAGCCAGCAAAGTGCAGGCATGGAGAGCCTAGGGATATAAAGTGGTTATAAACCCACTGGATGCTTAACCTCCCGTTTATCTGTGAGGCAGAATTCCCTCCCCAGGAGCTTTCCTTGACTTGAAAGTGTTGAGCTCAGAGTCCTTGCCCTGTGCAGGGCAGCAGTCTAGACATGACAGCGTGGGCGGGCAAGCTGGGAGCCGGCAAGGAGGCTGACCAGAGTGGAACTGCCTTGTGCTTTCTTCCGGGAGGCTCCCCCATTCCCCTGCCACCCCTCAGTACTGCTGTAACAGCATCAACCCTCCTGTGCCTGGGATGGTTCTTAGCCCAGTGTTTAGCCAACATAGGGGGACACAGCATTGCTACAACAAACCCATGAGTCTCCTCAGAAGAGATGCTGAGTTTTATGGAGGGCAAATGAAGTATTATCAACTAGCCAACAAAATTGCATAGCACATCTCTCTTCACATCTTCAGTATCAGCAGTGCCTGTAAAAAGCAACATCAGGACTCCAAAAACTCTTTGGCAGCTTTTATGGCACTGATTCTCAACATACCATTTAAAAGCTTGAAGGTTGCTTACTTAAAGTATCTATCAGAGGTTCCGTGAACACAAATCAGTTTTAGGGAACAGATCCATGATGTAATTTCTCGCTCTTTGTTTTTTTTTGGTTTTTTTTTTTCAAACAGAGCCACTCAAGTTAATTGAATTATCACATATGCCTCTCCAGATACCCTTCAACACCTAATTGAGCGGTAGGATTATAAATACCATGTGTTGCAGCAATGGCTGAGCCTCAGCTGTTGAAGGTTAGATTGTCTTTGCAGCTTTGCACCAGTGGGACAAAAAAATTGCAGCAGACAGCAGTGATTTCATTGCACCAGGCAAATGCCATACAGAAAATAAACTTTACAGAAAATGTGGGTTATGTGGGTCATGCAAAACATCCTTTTTGCTCTGTTTTCTTAGTAACATAGAGCAGAAGTTATCTTCGAGATGCTGAGTTACAAGTGAAATGACAATGTAAAATCACAAGGTAAGCAGATCCCTGCTTAGGTAAAGCTCTCTGTCTCCTGCTGGGAGGCAGACACACCTCTTCAAACTCCCAGAGATCAACTTTCCTAATTGAACAAGCAGGTGATCTTAGAGGAAGACAGAGAGAAAAGGGGGTATGGATTTTACCTGTGATTGCTGTATGCTTTTAAAATAACCTTGATAGACTAACGAATGTAGAGAGGGAAATGTATTATTTATGGATGTAATGCAATAACTAGGGAAAAGGTAGATCTTCAGCATCCTGAAGATAGGCAACTCCTCAAAAGGTTGCAAACATCACTGCAAATGGGAATTCCATTAGAGAGTGCTGGTCACATCATAACCAAGACTCCTGTTCACAGTTCTTCCCTCAGAGGAAAACAGAAAAAAACCAAACCACCCCAGTGTTACTACTTTAAATTAATGTAGAATTACAAGCCACATCCAGACAGTAACAACACACGAATCTAAATTTTACTGAAATGCAGGATTTTGTCATCCAACAATTCATGCAGAAGCCTTAGGTTCTATTTTACAATAACAGGCATTAATGGCTAACATCTTCACATTTAAAAGCCTAAAACAAGTGATAAAAACACCATTAAAAAAAAAGATAACCCTGCTATTCTAGAGAATAAAGTCCATCAGTGTAGCTTCCTACATGAAATCAGTATCTATGTGCACTGTAGTCCTCTAATAGAACTGGCTGCACAGTCTGAAGATGTTCGTACAATGAGAGGAAAGGGCTTCTTCCAGTGCAGGATACATTAATGATATTGGCATACACTGTCTTTAATAAGTGGCTAGTGCAGGGATGATATGCTAAAAAATTTACAACAAAATCTTTCAGTAGGTGAAAACATAATTTCCACCTTCACCATATATTTCACTACTCCAAAGGCTCACTTCGTTTTGGTAAGGACTTCATCAACTTGGAAATTAGAACTCTAGACTTTAAAAGTAATAAAAAGGCATAACTACACACATATAAAAAAAAGATGCTGAAGATCCTGGACAAGAATACAGACATTGAAAGAGTATAAGGCTGTTGACAGCAGTCTGCACAAAGGCAGCTTCACATGCTTCATGTAATCAGCAAGATTTAAAGATCAGTAATGTAACTAAGATTTAAGATGATTTGCAAACATCCAGAGCAATGCTGAACTGCAGACAGTACTACTGGTCACATGAGTAAATTCTTTCATGCAAGTAAATCAAAGTGCTTTAAAGGATCCTCACCCACCTCAAAGCAATTCCCCGGATATTATAGGGCTACAAAATACTTTCAGAAGAAAATCTTGTTGAGTGTTGCTAAGTCACAGGTCTCTCTAGGGACTCCTCTTTGCAGTAGAATTTAAATGTCTATTTTTCCTATTGCTAGGGTGTCCACAGCACAAGCATTGTAGTTTGGATCTGAAGTGCAGGACTGAGGACAGCCTCCCAAGCATCTCCTTCTTATCAAACCTTGTGTTAAGTTGGGTTTGTAGCCCATAAACTGAATCCGTTCCATTTGAAGCTAACACAGGATGTGTTCTGCAGGTGCATGTTAAAAGTGCTATAATCTCTTACAGGCAATTCAGTCCATGAGACTAGACTTCTTTTGCTTTCAGTTCTTTTTCTTCCAGTGAAGAGGTGTGACAGGGGTAGACATGGAGAAGTACAAAAGCTGATGCACAGGACCAGGCTAGAGCTGGATCACTGTAAAACACCCAAACCACATGACATCAGTGCTAAAACCTCGGTACTGCTTTCATCCCACTGTGCTCTTACTGAACCATCCTGTTCACAGGTGTGGATAGTAGACAATAGGAGTTCTCAGGGGTTATTTAAGAATATTGTTTCCTCAAAGCAAAAGTTGAGATGATGGTCCAGCTCCAGCCTTTGGCCTCTGCACATTTTCAGTTCTCTGGTTCTCATTCCCTTCATCCCCACTGCCTCCACTTCTACTTCAGAACAGGATCACCAACACACTGATGGGACAGTGTGACTGACAATGAGAAGGTCCACTCTCCTTTCCTGGAGCGGGAGTCCCACAGTGTCCCTTCCTAGTGCTGTGACACACTTGAAGGAAGGCACTCCTCAGCTTTCTCTGAAGTTAGGGCTTGCTTTATTTTGGTGGGATAAGCAAATTCAAGCTCAGGACTTTAATTTTTCAAGCTGTCCTATTAAGCCCTTGACAGCAGTGATACATGGGCATTAAACCATGTTCCTTCACCAGAAGCTTTTGTTAACCCCTCAGCCTACACAGCTGCTGGCCTCAGGACCAAATCATATCCTCTCCCAACAACCAGCAACATCAGTCTTTAGGTCAAAATGCATCAATAAATCACAGAGGACTTAGACCAAGTCAGAATCCCCAAGAAACATGATTTCTAGAAAGGAAGAAAACTCTTTTCAAGCTCTCATGGCTGGAATACCTCATGGCAATGTTACAGCTACAGTAATTTTCAGGAGGAAAGATTTCAAGCAAAAATTAAAGAGAGGATTTTATTTATAATGGAAAAAAAAAGTTTAAAAGTAACAGGCCAAGTTTTGCTTACACTGAATAATACTTAGCACCTACATAGGAAAATTCCCATTGACTGTAGTCAGAGCAGATCTGAAGCTTTAAATATACAGCCTCACTTTCAGCTTTAGAATAGTAGTACTAAAAATTAAGTGTCAGACTGGGACATGTCCTTCTGATGAGAAAGAGGGAAGAAATGGTATGCAGGGAGACTCAGCTTCCTCCAGGACAATAACAGCTTTGGCCCTCAAGGGGAAAACTGACAGGGAGGTTTCACTGAACACCTCTGGGAGAAGAGTGAGTAGTGTTGGCAGCACCCAAGTGAGTGTTGGAGCTTGTGGCTACTGGAAACAAGCTTCGGGAAAGCCATCAGCGATCAGTTGAGCCAAAGCATGAGCCAGTGTTCTAATGGCCGTTGGTTTAAAAACAGACCAGCTAGGAAAGGGGTAGAAGCTGCATTTTGCTGCAGGCAGAGATAGCAGGTGACTGCCAACCTTCTGCTCTCAGCCATGTCATGAGGGCAGCTGGCACATCTCCTCCCTCTCAGGCAAGGGAAGTGGGAGAGACCGGCCCTGCGATCAGAGGTCATAGTCCCGCCCCAGGTGAACAAGACCTAAAGGCAGTAAAGCTGTTTGAACAGGACCCAGCTCAGCTTTATTGCCTGTAGCTGTATCTGTTCTCCAGTGTGTGAAGAAATGTCAACGTAATTTGTGCTTCGAGAGCAAGGCTGCCATATACAGCCTTGGCGGCCGAGAAAGCAGACAAACCTGAGCATCTGCATTTGCAATCTCCACTGCTCCATAAAAGACAAGGTCAGACAGAAAACATGTGTTTCATATTTGAAAATCTGAGTGATTTATATTAGGGGAGCAGGACTGGACTGCATGCAACCTCTAGGTTGTTAAAATTTAATTTACTAACCAATTGCTATCAGATGCTTGACTTCTTCAGCTGCTCCATATGAGGAGTTGAGTTTTTCACCATACCTTGCCTTGATTTCAGTGCTGCGTCTCCTTTCAGCAGCTGAAGAGAGGTGAGATGAATTCGGTGAGCGAAGGAAAAGGACTAGTCAGTCCCATGAGTTCGTATTTTATATCAAGAGAAGGTACCAAATCATTAACTCCCCATTTCTGTGGGTCATTTGGAAGATGACATCCTTTTTCTATTATTTGCAGCTTTACCTGATTAAGCAGATGCATTAAAAAGAATGGTACGTGTCTCACCTCAAGAGAGAAGTCTGGAGGAGACTCAGTGCTCTACCTGCACTGTCCTATTCTGGCTGGATTGTTTCTCAACCACCATTCCCAGTTAAAAACATCTAAAATGTTATAAATGCCTGTCTCAGGAGATGAAACTAAATGAACTAGCATAAAATGTAAAGGCAGAAGCAAGATTATTGCTGATAAGCATCCATCCTGTTGTGTGGGTTATGAGGAACAGGTTAGTTTATCTGTGCTATGCAGCTCTGGGCTGCAAGTTCACAGAAAATTCTGATCTTGGGGTAGTGATCTGTGTGTATTTTTTTAACTCTTAACATTAAAATGCACATACTGAAAACACACAATTCACAAGGCTTAATGAGTCTCTCAAACACAAACCTCAAAGCAGCTGCCTGAGCATCACAAGTTTCATAGCCTACACTCTCATTCTTATACATATGGCAATTCCCACATGGCCCTAAGAGGCAATGGATCACTTCAGGAATACATGACACCATCCCTGTTCTTTACACTGGGTTAAAGAAACCCTGAGGATCTGCAAACTCACTGCAGACACAAGGAGATGACAGCTGAACCCCACATGACTTTACCCTCTCAAGGATTGCAATGTCAGGAACGTTGCAACACAGTGGAGATCATCTAGCTTAGTATTAGGAGTGCAGAGCTGCCTTTCCCCATCCCCAAGCAACCTGCCCCTCTAAAAGGCACAAGACGTTACTGACCATTCTCAGCAACACTTTGCTTATCCATCTTGGTACCAATGATGTGAGTCCTATATGAATATACCTCAGCACAGAGGATGAAAAATATCTCAAAACATGTTTTTGGAGCATGATCTTCTTCAGAGAAGCAGAGGAACAAGATGGTTTTCAGAATCCCAACTCCAGTTCACTGACAACTCCAGTTATTTCCACTTCGGGATACAAACATCAACATGGGCGCTGGTCAAAAAATTTTGTTAATGTTCCCTTTTGAAATTAACTCCATTTTTGGTTAGTAAGTAACACATGAAAAGAACATGGCTTCCATTTAATGTGATGATCAGAGACCAGTAACATTTTGAAATTATGGGTGATGCTACCTCCCCTCTCCAACTATATTGTATCTCCAATGCTATCTCCATTTTGGGTAACAGGTTCTCTGAGAATAGGTTAATGTTACTACTCTTGGAATGAAAGAAGAAGATATTTTAAACTGGGGAGTAATCAATCTGAAGATTCCAAATCTTCAGATGGAGAATCATTCACATTAAAACATGGAATAATTAGAATTCCTTTTTTTTTTTTTCCAAAAAATACTACACAGGTCACAGGTAGATAAATAATTAACTCCATCATGGGAATTTACGAAATTGTCTTATAAAAACTAGAGAACTATTGCACCATTTTTTTTTTCTATTTATGAGAGGAGGGGCAAGGGAAGGAGGAAAGTAGGGGATGAAGCCCAAAAAATGTCAGACTCCAGGTCTTATGAATATTTTAATGTCAGCAATTAACTAAGGACTGACTGTAATAGACAGTATACCACATTGTGATGAAGCTTTCAGTGCATAATATTCAGAGGTTTTTTTCTAATTCTGAGTGCCAGGACTTCAAATTTGTTTATATCTTTCCAGGACTCTTCATTCAGCCCCAGATTTGCTAAATGCAGAACGCAAATGCTGTTAGCTTGATGCTACCCACTCACTATAACTGAAGAAGTACAGCAATGTTACTTTCCAGCAGATTTATTTCTACCTGGCATTACTACTTAGAAACTGTCTAATTAACAGTCTGTCAGACCAACAGAGTGAAACATGGTAATTTCTATGTAACAACCACAAGGACAGCAAGCCAGTACAGGATCACTGAATGTAACAGGGCCATGACCATAAAAAGTGACCATAAATGCTCCTGGCAGAAATGAAAAGCTGACGAAACTTTTGAAACAAGGTACTGAGCAGAACCAGTGATGATGGCAGGCTAATCAGTCCAGCAATTAGTCTAAACAGCATCACATTCCTATTTTAAATCCATACTTCAGAAGTAATTGGAAGCATTATTTTTCATGTTATTGCACTGTGGGTTTGCAGCATACTATTACATTGTGGATGCCTTCAGCTCTGGAAACTGCTGCATTTCAGTAATATCTCAAACAGCCCCAAGAAGCTCAAAGACAATTTGCCTGAAATTAAATGACCTTGACAAACAGTAGATGTTGTTTCAACCTCCAGCTCATCCTTGGCCAAGTAATCTCCCTTTCCACTTGTCTCTTCCACTCAGTGCCTCAGCAAAGATGATCCAGTGTTTAGAAATCCTGACAGAAAGTGGATATCTTTACCCCAAGAGAGGGACTCTGTGACTGGTAAACACATATAGGAGTCTCAGTCCAGCCCTTGCCTGCTGTGGAGACCTGTCTGGGAGAAAGGGTGGAAAGCCAAAAGTTTGCAATCCTTCCCAGCAGGAATTTTGGCCTGTGGGCTCAGTTGGCTGCCTCAAGGCTGCGCACCTTGCACACAGCCGAGGATCTGCTGTATTATGTCTGTACGCAAATCCATTAATGGAGAGAGAGTTTACTGCTTAGCTTGCATGTGGAGACACTGGATTCCAACTTATCTCCCACACTGAACTCCAGAGACATTTAATTGATGACCCAGATCTGGAACTAGACTTTCCTCCTAACTCTGTGATTGAAACATTGGCTACAAATGCACCCATAATTATAAAATGAAAAAAAAAAATCCATCACTGAAGAAATAAAATTTTTAAAAAAAGCTATTTCCTTATTTTAGTTACTTCCCAACCTTTCCTGAAAGTGGGGGTTTTTTAAGGTAGGTGAAGCCATGGATGTGGACAGATCTGCGCACAGACTATTACAATAATTCATCCTCTCCTGATGGTTACAGACGTTTCACCCTTTGATTCTTTTAACTTGGGTGCAGTTGGGATGTGCAGCTCCCAGACTCTTCATGCAGTCTCTCCTTCCTATATTGTTGCAGTAGTTAGGGCCAGGCGTTCGCAAGATATCGTGCTGTCACGGAAAGCCAGGACCCCTACCCCAAGGAGCCAATAGCACAGAGTGTGTGATGTAAGCAGACGGAAGTGACCTTGTAGACCTGTACTATATAATGCTGTGTTACGAGCCAATAAACGCCATTTTGCCGTCCATCATATTGATGTCAGTGAGCTAGTGGACCGAGCGGCCTGGGGCTTGGCCGCCGTGCTGTTCCCGATTCAGTTCATCAGACCCTGCAAAGGTCACACTATATTAACCAGTGGAAACAAGATTATAATCAAGAATTGTCCTAGGCTTCTGCTCCAAACAATTTGATCACAGCCTGGCTATCAGAGTTTGCCAAAGATCCTTGGGCTGCCAGTCATCCCCCAAAAAAAGCCCAGAACACTGAAAACCATGAAATATGACAGTCTGGCTCACACAGTTGAGATGTAACATGGCCTCTCTTAAACAAAATGAACCACAGGGACAAATGCAATTAGGAGTAACTTAAATCTTCATCTGAAGAGAAAATCACTGCCAAAGATTTCCCACCATTCATTTAGAAATCAGGAATATCAGTATCTTTAAATGCTACTTAGAAATTATGTTTAGGCAAATTGGGAAGAGAACCAAAGACACAAATAACTTCACTGAAATAACTTAGAAGACTGACAAGAAACATAGCATTCATATTTTAAGCAATTAAATCACATTTAACCCAACTGTCTCAAAATGCTATAATTCTGCATCATATGGCATGTGCCATATTAGTAAGCCACTTAAAGGAATATGAATTCCTCACCAAAAACCAAAACAAAACAAAACAAAAAAAAAACTCCACCCAAAAATAGTTTGGTGACATATGACAGTCCCTAAAAGTTTGCCTGAGGGTAGAAAAATAGTTTGTATATTTTAAATTCCAATTCATATTTGGTCAAAAATAAAAATGCAAAACAGTGACAAAATGCCAGCCTTTCTGCCAACAACATAGCACGTCCCAAATTCCTGATGAAGACCAGGATCTGCTCCAGATTCATAATAGTATATTAATTCTATGACTGTTTCTCTCCAATGAACATGTAAACCAAGTTCAGCACTCTGCCAATTAAAAAGCAGTGATCTTAATAAGGTGCTGAGAATCAAGCAAAAAATGGTCAGAAGAGTGAAGACTTAGTGGAATATCTGTCCAAAACAAACTTTTGGTTTCCTTCAGGATAAACTGAAAAAAAACCAAACCAAAACAAAGTCCTCAGAAACTGCTGTACAGCAAAGCCTTCAAGCAACACTCCTGCTCCTACAGCAAGGACAAAATGCACACACTTGAAAAGAAAACAATGCAGCAAACAGGATCCCCTTTACTACCCTCTCTGTTCAGTTGCTGTGCATCTGGAAAGTCCACTGAATAAATGCAGTAGAACAGAATAGTATAAATTTGACATTAATTAAAGGGGCAGCATAAAAAAGTACTATCACCTACTACATTGCATCAGAATCACCAGTGATGGTAAAAACACCTTCAAATCTCTGTCAAAAATGGTGACTTTTGTGATTTACACAAGTTGTCAGATTTGGGATTCATATTACTGTTCTCTGCTGTTTATCAAACAATAAATTATGTCTCCAGTTGTTCCATCATCCTTCTTCATGCTTATGATCAGGAAATCATAAGAGGGCATGAGTACTCAGCACTGGGCTGGAACCCTCCCTGGTTTCGTCTCACTAAGTCCATTCTTTTCTACCTCAAACAGTGCCTCCTCGTCTCTTCCTATACTTCAGTCATATTGAATCTATTAATTAATGTTTCCCATCTTCTGGTTCATAAAGATCAGAGTCCTAGTAGCTGCAGTATCTCCATTTAAAAGTGACCGAATTTTTTATTATGGTAATACAATACCACATACAGTAATAGCAGAATTATCCACAGTGCAATCTGTTCTATAAAAAACTCAATAGGCATAGGCTTTTCTCTAACTTTTTTTTTACTATTCCTGAAATATCTTGGAAAAAAATTTACTCTGAATCTCTATCCTATCCTTTTAACAAACTATATCAAATTTAGGTGGACTGATCACAAATGTGGAGTGTTTCTCCATATCTGTATCATGCAAAATGGATACATAAAAAATTATCCTTGAAACAGAAACCTCTCTGAAAGTGCTGAACTAATACATATCCCAAATTACAGTAAATTTCAAGTCATTCCATTACTGCACTTCAGTCTTGTGATGAAACACTACTTGTGAAATGTTTCCTATTTTAGACATCCGTGACATTCTAAAACAAAAACCCTCATGTTATAAATACAAGTGGAGATAAATATATAGCACGTGTGTGCATGCAGGCTGCTACTTGCATTTCCTACCTTGGCTGCATGTCGTTAATACCAGATTCTGTTTGGCCATGAGATACTCAGCCCTGTCCCAACACCATCACAGCATCTCCATGCAAAAGAAGGCAGCAAAACCTATAGATCTGAAGCCATTTGACAGCCTCCTCTCCACTAAGAGATCACAAGCAGTTCTGTGTTAACGCACCCCAAACCAAAGTGACTAGTGTGTGCAGTTACATGCATGCTTTCTCTCCTGATTTTCCCCTGCCCCCATCTCAGCCACAAGCAATTTTTTGTTCTCTAATGGCTACAGGAGGAAAAATACAGAAAAACAGTTATTTGAATTTCAGATTGCATACTAACATGCACAAACAACAAAGGGGAAAAAAATCCACCCTTATACTAGAGAATATTAGAGAATATTAGGATCTAAAGGTAAAAATACTCAACACCTAAGCCTTCTACATACCTCTCTTTCTTGATAAACAGAAAGCAAGGGTGTTTCTTTTCCATTTCAATTTTCCTTGGCAGTAGGGCCTGTCACCAAACTCATGTATTGAATCACGAATGGACTGAGGTTTTTCAAAGCAGTGAGAAACAACTCTCTGCTGGTGTTTCCAAAAAAATTACTTCTTAAGAATTCCCATGAGATGGAATATCTGGCAAGTTTGGGAAGATAAACATTAAGACCACAGAAGTAACCAGATTATGTCTTACTTAAAGAAGAATTTTAAAATACACTACTGTTTCTGCATCTCTGTTATCAAAGCTTTAAAATATTTGGCTCAGTTGGTGTTGCTACCAAGCTACCTTACCTTCCAAGTCCACCCAACTCACTCATTACACACCAACCTGTGCTCCAGGATCAGGTGCTGAGAGGAACATCATTCTTTCTCCAGTTACTCAGTTTGGAAATCATACATTTACACAAGACAGGAGCCAGAAAATTACTGGATGATGGTCAGTTAAATAAAACACTTAGCATCCATAAAAGACACAGGGTACCATAGGTCTTTACACTTCATGAATTCTCTGCTATGTTATTACTAACAGAATTGCTCTCGGATAGTTGTTGAGCAGTGAAGCACAGCAAGCATTGACTAGAAAGTTGTCAGCTACACACATACACACAAAGAAGATGTCCCTATCTGCTGCTGGTTTTTACCTTTAATACCTGAATTCCAGTTAGTGACAGGCAAAGGACGTAAATCCCAGAATGTGTCTGTTGTTCATACTGCTTCACGTGGCACACAGCAACAGAACCTCACCCCAGCATGAAAAGAGTAGTCAGGCCAATCCTCATCCCTCCCTCCCTCCATGTCTCTGTGGATTGATCGAGATGTGGTGGGGTTTTTTTTAAAGCAAAGTCCTTTCAGCAAATTGCAGCAGGAGCCCTCTCTTTGATCCATCAACATAATATTACCTGATGATCAACTCACTCCTTCTGTTTTCAGTTAATTTCTCCCCCCACATGTACTTGTTGATTTCTGTCCTTTAACACTACATTTTGTCCATGAGGCATTTCATAAAATTTTTGTGACTGCAACAAGAGTTGCAACTGTAGCAGACTCAGCCAGCCCTAGAGTTGAAAATTCCTATTAAGAGGTTATAGTGCACATTTGCTACCATTTTATTCACTCTTCACCCACCCACCCTCTGTAACCTGGCTCCTAAACACCCAGTTTCCCAGGTCCATGTTCAGAGAAGTGGAGAGAAAGGAAAATTGGTCATCTCCATCACAGCTGGAATTTGAGCCTCTTGAAGGGCCCATTCATCATGTGATAAAACGTTCTGGCAAAACTATAAATGCATTTGCTTAAGCTTGAGGTGGCAGGTGAGAAGGACATGAGTATCAGCACAAAGTGAAAGGAGGATTGGAGCTGTATTTATTCTAACAGAGTAGCTTAAGTCTTCTTTCTTATGGCCAGAGCCATACTGTTGCTGAGGCATACCTTGCCTTCTGCTCATGGCCCAGGAGTCCATTAGCAGCACAGCTGGCATGAGTATTTCTGCCAGCAGCAGCCAAGGCAGTCCCTTGCCACCAGCTCTCTGAGGCAGGTAGTGGGACCAATCACTGGCAGTCAGCTCTACCAGGCTGCTGGCACTGGCTCCACTGAGGAAAGCTCCATGACAGCCCTTGAAGTCCAAAGCTGTCATCAGGGCAGGAAGTGTGTCAGTCAGATTCAGCACAACAGTGAGGCCAGCTATAAGGGCAGGTAACCCTGGAGCAAGGCTGTACACAGCACCAATCCTGTATGTCTGAGCAGCAAGCACAGCTGCCTGGCAGGACAGCCATATTATCCCGGAGGACTTGCACAGCAGCCAGTACATGAGGGGAAGGTGATGGGCTGGGCCCTACAGGACTGCTGTCTTCAACAGCTTCAGGCAGGTGTTTCAAGCCATGAGAAGCAGAAGGATCCCAGGAGGAAGTTTCTAACCAAACCAATACTCCAGTTGAGCGTATTTAAATGTAGAAGCTGTCCTGGTCGTGGAGTTCAGGCAACCCAGCAGCAAAGCCCTCTGTCAGCTCTGTGGCACCATCTAGTGCTAACAGAGAACTACACTCTTGGGAAAACAAATCCACTTCGGGTTATGCCGAGTTTAAAAACAATGCAAAATAAAGGCATGCAAATATATATCCAAAACAAACATGGCAACTAACGACAACCCATTTTCACATTACACATGGCAGGGCCTGCTTCTGTCACTCAGGACCAAAACATTTCTGTCGCACAGTCTAAACTGGTTGCGCACCAGTTAACATCCTGGCAGTACGCACTGCAGAGCCCAGCCATGCTCATCAGCACTATTCCCCTCGGACTCAGTAGATGAATCACAACAGCCTTATGTTCTAAAAACGTACGTGCAGTCTTGCAGCTGCCTCTCACTCCCCTTCCAGACTGAAGGCTGTGCTGCACACACACTGGAAATCATAGCTGAAGGGCAATGACAGTGGCACTGAAACAAAGACACGCCAGCCTTTCAGAAGACAGTCAGAGACAACACTCATGCACGTCATGTCCAACAGCTACCATGGTAGAGCAAGAGACAAGCCCAGCTCCTGGGGATGCTGGCTTCTATGGACCATTAGCTTAGACCCTAATATCCCTGGTCAACCAGCCACAGATCCCAAGTGATTTCTAACTGTTCTCTAAAGTTGCATCCACTTCCTCCACTTTTACTATCACTACTAGCTGTGGAGGTTGAGGTTGCTTCTTTTTTCCATTTCCTCAATGAAAAAAGCTCACTACCTGTTACAAGTCTAGATGATAAGGCCTTTTTTTAATTAACATTTTTTTCCAAGAGCAGGTTAGCTCTTGTGTAATTTTTACAGCTGCTTATTCACATCATCTGAGGAACGATTTCTGCCACATTGCAGAACTTCAGTTCTGGATTCTTCAGCTTTCAAGTATTTCAGCAAGTTTAATTTCAAAGTAGTAGCAAAGGTGTTTTTTCTATGAAGTCACCAAAGGTACCAAATTCACATCCTTAAATTGTGTAAAGATCTATAGTTTCTGAAATATTGAAATGCAGTTGTCTTTCAAACTCTGCATTGGATCCAACCAAATAAGTACAATCTTGCATTCTCGTGCCAAAAAACACTTTGAAAATCTGACTCAAGTGATAAAAATAATTAACTTAATACAGCAGGACCTGATCGACAACAGGGAAAGCTACCATAAATGTGTTAACTTCAAGTTTTTATTTTTCATGTTGTTGAAACACATAGCCTCAAGAGGCAGCATCTGTAGAGCTGTCACAAACACACTTTGTACTCTATTACACCACAGATTGGGGAAAGAACAAATAAAGCACAGGTTTCACACTGCACTTGATCATCTGAGTATTAAGTTACAGATAATTTAGAAATCTTCTGATTTTACATATACATTGCATTGGCCATTTCTCAGCCTTCATGCACAATTAAACTTTATTTTTCTTACAGTCAACACTGGTTTTGGAAACTCGCTTGCTTTAAATGGTATCTTTTCCATTTTAGATCGCCTAAATAATATTTACATAAGTGTGCAAATTGCTTTGAAAGATAGAAACAAACACTAACACATAATATACAGACAGTTTCTTCTATAGTTAAATTTTTACTAAAAGGCAGTTAACATTCCTAACACACTTTCACTGTCTAAAATAGGAGAATAAGTTATATAAAATAGACCATCTTATTTTCAGACATTTCCATTTCTTCAGATTTGGTCTTTGCAGCAACATTGCAATCAAAGATTCTACTACTAAGAATCAGAAAAGCCCCTTTCAATTCAGTGGCAGCTTAACATACTTAGTACCAGTTACTTGTCCCAGATTTTCCACACTTGGCACAGAAAAAAACAACTTGAGGGAGTGTGGAAGACGTCTTGCACAGCTATTTTGTTTTTTTGGCAATATAAAAAGTATGCTTAAAGAATCTAATGCATAAATTTTAGTTTTTATTTTAAGGGCCTGTTAGTGTTACAAGCACAGTTTAAATAAATCTGCAAATTCTTTCACAGAAGCACACAAGGTTCCCAGTTTTGTTTCTTATGCGCCTCATCTTCTCATATATACACAATTGTAGACTCCTTGGGATTACACAACAGAACTGATTTCAGAATCAGAAGGAGCAGGAAATGCTTGAAGAAAACTACTTAGTGCTCCCAGAGTACCTATGTGTGTTTTTTTTCTACCTGCGATAAAGACTCCCCATAAAAAGCATATGTTCAACCTGATTAACAAATGCAGAAGGCAGAAATTGAGTAAACTGGAGTGAGTTACTCCAATGGTGAAAATAGAAGAGTTACATGGAAGTCTTCAAAATCACCCATGTGTACCTGCAAGCATTCTCAGAGAAAAGCAACTCACTGCCTAGTTTCTTACAGTTAAAATCCATTAAATTCAATAATGTGACTTTTTACTGCAGCCCTGCCTTGGAAATTATGCTGCAGTTTGTGCACCCATCACAATGCTACTTAGTGCTATCCACCCCAAGGAAAGTGAGTTATTAGCCCTCTTAAAGTTTAACCTTCATCACAATTATGTCTGACTCACTGATGTTAGACACATGCTCGGTATTTTTGATGACATCCAATTCCTTAATATGGCACAAACTGTACCAACATTTAACACTGTGCCTTTGGTCTCCTTTTAAATTGAACTTTGGGGGTTTGGGCATCACACACAAATCCCTGCTGAACTCACCCAGCGCAGACCTTGATCAGGTTCTGCTAAAGAAACAAGCCACAGGTACAACTTCTAAGGTTGACACCTTTTAATCATAAAATGGTGAAAAAAATTTAAGACACTACAGAACTTTGCAAAACACATGATGACTTGAAATAAATAAAAAAAAAATAGAGAAGATAGATTAAAATTTAGTTACGTTGGATTCTGATTCAGTTTGAAAAATGCTATTTATAGGAGATATCTGTTCTATACTGTGAAAACATGAAAGAATCAAATAGGTATCACTGAGACATTCCACTTAAGTTTTCGTTAAACATTGGTCTTCAGAAGTTTATATTCAATGCATGTTATCTGCTACCTTCAGTTTCTTTTCCAGTTATAGCATGCTTCAGAAACACTGCTAAGAATGGTTGGTTACTCCTTCCTTTCCCAAGGTGTACATTACAAACACTGTGCACACATTTATTTCCAAAGACTTCAGGTAAATAAAGTTCTTAAGAGGAAAGATGTGCATGTATTTTTAAGCTTGCAAGATAACTTCAAACTACTTGACTTATTATTTTCCACACTCACATGCATACTGCTTTCAAAGAACAAGGTATTAAAATAATATTCCCCAGAGAAGTAAAAACACGTTGAAAACAAAGTGAATGCTCCCCCTAGTGTTTACACTAGTAAAAATCTTGCCTGGCACAGTCTGCCTTAAAAGGTCTTAAACAGGAGTTAAATACCCAGATGAATGAGTGTACATGTATCTAAAAAACTGCAAACATCTTACTGGGATGAAAAAATGTCAGCTGTTGAAATCCAGAGTTTAAAATTTTGTACCACCCACCCTACTTCAGTGCTTCTGGGGTTTTGGTTTCTTTTAAACTGTGCTTTTAGTAAAACCATTCCCAACTTTTTCCCATCAGCTGAAGTCAGGGCCCTAAGGAGCTCCTACCAGATAAGAGATGAAGTTCAAAGATGTTTCAAGATAATGGGTACAATCATATTTTTCTCCTGTATTGTGCCCAGAAGCTGCCAAGTTAATATTAGGACTCCCATATCACAATTGCAATGAAGCTCTGATAAATCTGGTACCTTTGGATATACTCAACATCACAAATAAGTCAGATATTTAAGACAACTTAGTCTGTAGCTAGCATAGTCCACCAGAATATTCATCCTCTTCCTCATCAGCATGAGAGCCCACTGCAGCTGGTCCTCTGGCTTTGTCTTGTGTAGCATTTGGCGATTTCTTCTTGATTCCACCTCCTGGGACCACCAAGGTAAGACCAAGCTTGGCATACTGACAACAACAAAGCAAGTTCAATCTCTGTACTATCACAGAAGTGACTGATGCTCACAAAAAACAAGCAGGCAACACTCAGTACAGAAAACAGCAATGCTGCTCTCAGAGTATATTTTTCCATCTTAGAATAATCATAACATTAGTTCACTTTTCTCCATCTCAAACACTCTGAGAACATGATGTGAGATCTGTATTAATACTGCTTATTATATAATAATTTGGCTATATCCTGTAGCTTCTCTGGTTCAAGCTTTACAGAAAAAAAAACAAATTCCAGTATGCATCTCTGCATACATTACCAGGTAATAGATAATGTAAAAAGTCTTGTAAGTGGGGGTTTTTTGGCAAGACTAGTACTTCAATATTTACTATTCAACAGAGTAACAAAGTAAAATTAATCAATATTCTTACAAGGTTTAGCAGGGATGGATGTTCCCTCTACTTCACACCTTTCCTATTCTTTATACCTCCTACAAGTTTGATAAAAAAAAAAAAACATGTGGAGAAAGGGACACAACTACTTGCTCAACATTGAAAATCTTTCACAAATTAGTACCTTGCTAAGGTAAAGTGATGGAAAAAAAACATTCAACAATGCCATCCCATAGGCATCATACTCTGTAATGTTTATGCACACCATATGGTATTTCTGAGAAAAAGCAGAAGCAGCACTCTGTTCTAGCCCTTCAGGAAGGAAGCAGAAGGGGACTGAATTTTGGTCAACTCATTAAAGAAACCCAGCAAATCCATAACAAGCTGCTTTTTCACCTGAGCCTTCACACCATCTGAAAGCACCAGCATTAGCAGTTAAAGAATACATTAAGTCTGTAAGTACAGGGTGGCATGACAATAAGTCACAATAAATATATGGACTGCGCTCTTCTGATTTCCCTCTACTAGGAAAAAAACCGTATCTCTTAACCTGAACAAGCAAAATAATTATAAAAAACTAATAATAATTTTAAAAATTAATAAGTAAAAACACACACACAAAAAAAAAAAAAGCACCAAAAAAACCAAACACACAGGAATTGCCTTCTTACATCATTATCCATGTATTTGAAGAGTGGAGAATTACAGACTTCAGAAACTTGATCCTGATCTTGCTGATCATATCCTTCTAAAAGTTGTTCTAGTGCTGCACAGTCTTCACTTCCATTGAATCCTGGTATACTGAAGGAAATTAAGAGTTCATTTAGGCCATTTCAGCGAACTACTTGACACTCAGATAGTCTATCTTTAAATGCTGCTAATTTAACAGCAGAAGTGCAAGCAGCTTTCAAGAATCTGACAGATTGTTTGTTCCATAAAACTGCATATAAGCACTTTGATTTCTCCAGGTACATGAATCATATCCATAAAAATTAAACTTTCAGCAGTATTAGTTTGCATGCTGAGAATCAGACCACAATCATAGTCCAGACAAAACAAGAATATTAGAATTTTTAATTTTTTCCTGACTAGTCAATAAACTCTTTCTCCACTTTACAGAAAGAAAAATTCTGTTATGAGTTTCTACATGAATATTTGAAAAATAGAAGCAACATGTTTAAAGATTGATCTTGAAAAATTATTTTTAAAAATAAATACTATTTAACATACATATGTTCAAGTAATTTCACTAAAAACACAGTTTAAGTAAAAACACATTGTTTCGAGATTTTGTTACTGAAGTCCTAATGAAGATTGAAATGATAAAATGCTGGGGACCTCTCTGGAACCAGGGTTAAATACTAATCCATATTCTCACACCAGAATTTTCTCCTGTATGTGTAAAAAAATGCCTTCTTCAATTCAGCTTATTCAACTAGGCTACTTTCTGTATTATCTTTCAGTTCAACCAACTACTTAAAAGTTACAGAAAGTAGAAATCTTGCTTTTTTTCCTCCAATGTGAGATGAGGGCAAGATCTCCTAGATTAACATAGTCAGAAATACAGTAACTCACACACTGCAAACTTTTAACTGAAACATTTAGATTAATCTTTCCCTCAGTCTATTCACCATACTAGATAGTTTAATTGATTATACTGGGATTCTGCTATTATGCATTTTGATATAACATTCCATATTTCCATACTCAAACTGCAATAAAATACAGTAATGATAAGTTATAATTTAAACTTTCTAAGGTCTCCATATGTGGCAAAAACATTCTGAAAAAATTAAACTTACCTATAGCTTTCCCTGACACATCTTTCTGCAGCAACATAATCATTTCTATGAAGATGCACTAAGACTTGAGCAATAGTTTTCTAAACAAAAAGAAGTAAAATAAAAAATGTAAATCTGATGATTCTTTAGAAATTAACAGTAAAATACAAGAAAAATAGTAGACTGCAAATATCTAGCATGAAAAAGATCATTACAATCCACAATCATTCTAAGATAATGACACAAGAGAGTCAGAACAATACAGTGAAAGAGCAGAAAGCCATATCCTCCGCTGGTATGAAACAGATTAACTCCTATAACATTTTAATGAATTGTTGTACCAAGTAACAGTTTTTGTCATTTGCTGTTTTTGATAACACCTTTATTTTTTATGTGATTTTTGGTTGTGACAACTCCTGTAGGTAACAACATCTTATCTTCAAAATTACACTAGTGAAAGGGCCCAGCTAGAGATTTGGCAAAACACGCGTGACCATAAATTCTCACCATTAGCAAGAAACATATCCTTGAATCAAGAGGTACTTATCAGTCAGATGTCAGCTGTCATTAACTACCCAGCAAAAAACCCTGAATGCATTATCAGAAGCTGTCTCTTAGAATTTACCTTATAGCATGTGGGGTAATTTTCTATTTCCTTATAAATACTTTTCTCCTTTTGAAGAGACAACGCAGCCTCATCTAACCTAAAAACCAAAAAAAAAAAATCAGTTAGTAGTATCAGTGCCAGGAATGAAGCACAATGTACCCAGGGCTAATTATAAAGTGTTTAACTAACATAAGTGGCAAGTCCACTGCAATAAAAAGCAACAACACAACTAAAAATCAGTAGATCTTACTAACAGAGTACATAAATATAGAGTCACCAGTTCTTCCTGTATACATGCTAAAGACAACGCTGGTATATATTCAGAGAAACCTTGTTTTTTATAACGTTGTATAAATTAATGCTTTGTTCCATAACCTAACAGATTTCTGTATGCATGAGGTTACTTACTATAAGCTATCAGTAAGTCTGATACCCATGAACTATCAATATTTAGTCATAGTAACTACTCCTGAGTTCGAATACTCTTTTAATCATCATATTCAACTTCTAGAAATTAGAAATAGCACATGAGCTATAAAGCAGCTAGAAACCAATTCTTTCACATTTTCTGGAGCTACACTGACTGGCTTTCACAGAAAGACTTTCAAACTACTTTGTCAATTTTCTTTTCTTACTACTTTTCTGCAGTGAAATAGTCTAAAAGTAGAGATAGAAACCCAGGGAATTTCTTAGAGGACCTAAATGTTTCAGTGAAGCTGAACTGAAGGTCTAGTTTTGTGCAAGCAACTACAATTAAATTTGTCCCACTGAGACTCCGAGACACACTCTTCTTTAAGAAGTCCAGAATCAGACTGCTGCAAACAAATTCGTTTCCTCAGGTTAGTCACCTAATACCTGTTTTTATATTCCACAGCTATAAAAGACTTTTAAGTATGTTCCACATATTAGTGGTGAAAGAAAAGAAAATTCCTGAAGTAGTTTACTTATAAATGAAAACTCATGTATGTGCTTTCTAGCAGTTCAACAAACAAAGCAAATAAAGCCTTTCAGCCCACGTTATCCCAGAGCACAAAATAGGTCATTCCTGGATGAACATCGCGTATCCCACAGAAATTGAATTTTAGTTTGAAGTGTGTCTCAAATAAGAATTAACAGTACACAAACACAAAAACAGCAAGAAAAAAAAAACACCACAATTAAAACCACTATTTAAGATTCAGTTACATTAAAAGAACAATAAGGAATAAAGCTATACCTGCGTCCTCTGACTAGAAGTCTTGATGCCTTCCCCAGCATTTCTAGTGCCTGCCGTAAACGTTCCTCATTCTAGAAGAACAAAAAAAATTTATACATTCTTATTTCACTTGTATAGCATTAATACCAGTAGATCTTAACCTAAGTGTGTCACCTCTAACTCAGAACTATTAGTTAAGGTATCAGCAGTTCATATACTCAAGAGAAACATGAAGAGTTCCCAAGTTCCACAGCCATCTCCTGTATGGATCTGCTCAGCAAAGTAACACCAATGCAAACTTGCTAATCTGGAAACACATGACAACTGATGACAGAGAAGTACATCAAAGGTGGTAGCAAAAAGGCAAATCATTTGTTCATGGGATGGGTAGAGTACCAAGCAAATTCTTCTCTTCTATACCTTCAAGGACTTCAAACTATTTTGCGCTCTGGGACTCAACAGCAGGCATGTTCCCTACCCTCTGACCTGCCCAACAAGAAGCAGAAAACTTGACAACATACAAAATTCAGATTCAGTCAAGTCCTAAACTAAGAAAAAGGAGAAGCAAACTGACTCCTAACTTTTATAACCTCCTTCTCTACTGCATGAGAAGCCTTCAGCTTCATTTACTCAGCCACTGATGTAAAAGGAAAAACAACTTAGAACTTAATCTTAGGCTTTTTCTTGATTTTATAGCTGAAAGAAAACAAACAAATCCCCCACTTACTTCAAACACTGATGCTGCTTGCTGATAGAGCTGCACAGCTTTCTCTGGGCTCACATTTTCTATTAACCTGTAATAACATCAATAATTTCTCTTCAGCATCAAAATGACCTAAAAGATAACCAAAGACATACCCACACCCTGCATGCACTCTAGCCACCAACAGCACCCGCTTACTTTCCAGCCCGTTCCAGTGCAATAGCTGCTGTATCTGGTGTCCCATTCTCCAGGTACATCATACTGGCTTTCTCAATCAGCTGAACTGCTTCGGGGAGTCTCTGCATCTCCTGCAAAGCAACAGACAAGGGGACACCGGTGTCAGGAATTGAGCTTATGAACAATGCTACAAATCAAAGCAAATTGCAATTCCTTATTTATTAACTCTAATTTTGATTTACAAACTTGTATAGCTAGTAAAAATTGACTAACAACTCCATAAAATTTACTTCTAAGTACTAAACTTTCATGTAAGTCACAAATTTGTGGCAGTTTAGAGCAAAAGAAGCACCATTCTTCTGTTACCCTCTGACATGAGTCACTCTTCCTATAAAAGGAAAACTTTTTTTCCCTTCAAATACAAATGTTGCTTTCCTAATCTACTGAAGGTGTTCATGGGAACTATGAGGCAACAGAAGAAAATCCCTTTAATATGCAATTTGCTTACAGGCTTGTTGAATATATTGTATTTGTTAAGCGGTCCAAAGCACAATATTCTTATTTTTTAATAAAAGCTAATAAATTAAAATACCTTTAGCATCATGCCAGCTTGTTCATAAGCTCTGCAAAGAAAAAAAAATGTACCATTTAGTTAAGAGATGATGTATTTCAGCAAGCTGTAGTTATGCAGCAAAAGTTATCATGCACTGGCTATCGCTTCACTCAGTATTTTTTTGAAGATGTTTCAAGTGATTTATTTAATGAGACATCATACATAACATTATCTTCCACAAATTAAGTACTTTAACCACACTACCCACTGAAAATCTACTCTAATCTGATCCACAGGCAATATTAGGATTATTGCCATTATCCACTTACTTTGAAGTACTCTTTAATTTAAAATTTCTTTACAAGCTCAACAGTGTAGAATTTCAAAATTGTGAAAGATCATCTAAGAAAAAATATTTGATATCAAAAGGTGATGAAGAATGCCAAAACCTTCAAGTGGCCATTGCAGGTTTTCAGACTTTCCCAGCTCACACTTACATTAAAATGATTTTGAAACAGCAGAATTACTTGAACAATAACACTTATTACAGTGAGATAAAAATGACAGTTTATGCTTGTACCGTATGTTTAAAAATTTGTTTCAGATTACTTAGCACTTCTGTACTTACTTGGCAGCATGGAAGAGACTGGAAGTAAAATTGTCAAAGTCAAGGATAAAAGTCACAAAAATATAATGTAGAAAAAATACTAATGTGCAAAATGTTATACAACTACTAGTTTCAAAGCAAGAACCCCATAAAGGCAAACTGAACCTACTACACGTCAGAGCACAAGGGAATAGAATAGTCTTCAAAAAAGCAACACTGTTAAGGCTGCCAAAATGTGCAAATGTATTAAATAACCTGCTACCAACCCCCATTACCCCAATCTAAGTAGCAACTAGTCAGCTTCAATGAAAAGATACGCTTTATTGTTTTCATGTGCCTCAGCTTCCCGCAAACAGGCTTCCCTTGCCTGGTCAAACTGCTTGGCATTCTTAAAAGCAACAGCTGCAAGAAAGAAAGTAAGAGGTTTTAATATAAAGCTTGCCATTGTCCTCTTCACCACTTCTGCTCAAGAGTTTAGCTACCTTAAGATGCAAAGAGACTCTTTAAATGAATGGTTACAGTTTACCAAGGTCTTTCCAAAAATCCCATGACAGTCCTCCTTGCTTCATCAGTCACTTCGTTAGCACTAAAAACATTTATTGTAAACACTTCTTCCACACCACCACAGTATCATACACACTGCACAATGTGATTAGCTGGATTTTGAAACTCACTCTCTACTGTAATTACAGAACTGCAGGAATACCTATGTATATCGTTTTAATCATTAGAGGTTATACAAAATCAGTATAGTAGGAACAGAAGTGTGCCACCAATAAGGGCTGCCGGTAACAACTTCCTCAGTGCAGCCACTTCAGGGCACAAATATGTATTTCTATCTCCATTTAACTGAGAAAATATTAAAGTAGGATTGAAAATAAATTTCAGTTTACAGATGCTCCAGTTGTTCCAAGTTTGCACTTTTTTATTCGGGCTTAAGTGAATAAGTAGGAATGCCTAAAGTAAGGAGACAGAAGACTATGATAAATTACTACTATCAAAAAGAAGGAAACGTTTAAGAACAAAAAGAAATCAACTACTCGAATTTTATATTCGGTGTGTCTCTTGCAGTGGAAGAAGAGAGGAAAGAGACCTTACTGTGCCTGAAAGAAAACCCCAGTCTGGCAGCATCTCTCTACCTTACCAAGACAGTCTTTGTCAGGACATATTTCATAAGATGATGATAAAGCAAAATTTTAAAACCAGCTTGAACAGTTCTTGCTTGGTAGATAAAGTCATAGGATTTGGGGGTGGACAAGGAAAACAAGGAAAGCTTTATTTTTATCACATGTAGCCACATAAGTAGAAGTTGTAAGCTTGAAAAAAAAGATTGGTTTTGACAACTGTTGTAGATCTTCAAGTATAACCTGAAATTTATTTTAAAGTGCAACTTTGTTGTTTCATCTTATTTCTAATCTTCACAACAGTTTTACTTATAGAGCACTGTACTAAAAATATGTAAAACATTATCAGGGATTAGGCTTAATAAATACTTTGAAACATATGGCTGTATTTACAACCATACATACCTGCCTTCCCATATTCAGTAGCTGCACTGTCATAATCTGGCTTCCACTTTAAGAATCCAGTTTTCAGGCTAAAACACAAGAAAAAAGGCCTATTAAAAATCAGTAAAGATTTTATTTTTTACCTTTAAGGCACTTCAGATATATTTAAAACTTTAGACTACCTCTGGAAAGGAGCAATTACCTGTAGGTCAATACTATGGTGGCATGACTACTGTAAACCCAAATGCCGGCACTGGTTGGAATTGCATAAAGCACTGCAATGATCTCCCATAGTTACAAGCCTGGCACTAACATGCTTCTACTATCCCCAGAGAGACTCCCCAAGTCCAGCTCTTCAGCAGTAAGAAGTCAGTCTACACCAACATGATATCTCAAGACCTCTAATACCACAACACCTGACAACATTTTCAATGGTTTTTTTTCCACGCATCAGGAAGACTCCAGCATTTTTCTAAAGGATTTTTTTTTGCTGCTGAGAAGCATCAAAGACTCTCCATTGCATACCTACATAAAATAATTTACTTACCAACACAAAGTGTCATATGCCATTTATAAATCTACAGTAGGTCACGACACTAAATGGTGCCACAAAAATATGCAGACATATATACATTAGGAAAAAATGTACATTGTAAAATGAGGTGAGTCACCAGGCAATTTTTACCTCAATATTCTGACTTCTTCACTTCTAAAACAAATATAAAAATTACTGTAACTTTTGATCCATGATTCCAGAGGGCCTGTCACTTTTCTTACTAAAATTATAGCATCTTCAGATTAGTCAGCTCTATTACATCTATACTGTAGTCTGTGAAATTGAGACTTAGAAGCAAAATGGCTATAGTCAGTGTTAAAATACACAGTAAAACACTATCATATGTAGATGTTAAGCTCTCCAAGATAAACGTCAGTACAGGTCTTCCAAGAAGTAACAATCCAAGAAGTAACAAGGACACATTTCGCACGAGTAGGAAACAAACACACGCATACCATCTCTGCAAAGTCAAGCCCCTTTATCTACTACAGTCTCCATAACTATTTAGTCCCACTTGTTTAAAGGCTTAAGCTGTGCCAGGGGAGGTTTAGGCTGGACATTAGGAAGAAATTCTTCACAGAAAGGGTGACTAGATATCGGGATGGGCTGCTCAGGGAGGTGGTGGAGTCACCGACCGTGGAGGTGTTTAAGGAAAGACTGCACATAGCACTTATTGCCATGGTCTAGCTGACACGATGGTGTTTGGTCATAGGTTGGGCTTGATGATCTCAGAGGCCTTTTCCAAACTAACTGCGTCCGTGATCCCGTCTTCCTCCCACTAACTTCAGAAGCAGGGCAGGAGTGACTCCCTGGGCAGTCTGGGCCGGAGCCATGGAGGCCACAAGGCCCTTACGGAGCCTGCTCGGGCTCCAGGCCCCTGAGCCCCACCGACACCATCCTCGGTCTCAGGGCCGCTTTCCCCTCCCAGCTCGGGGCAGAAGGGCGTCCTGCGAGCGCCCACCCCTGCAGGGAGGGTGCCCCGAGGCAGGAGGGAGGCCAAGCTGCCCTGCCCTCCTACTCCCTCCGCCACACTGCCCCGACCCCGCCACCCGCTCCCTATCCCCGAGGCCCGGCCGCCCGGCCCGTGGGGTGTCCCCTCAGCAACCCTGCCAGGCCGGGGGCTGACACGGCGCCTCCCTGGGGCAGGCGAG
>VXBX01005114.1:44620-66527 GCA_013400415.1 Scytalopus superciliaris
CAGGGGCTGGGGTGGGACAGAGGGGGCTCGTGGCTGGGGAAGGGTTGCCCGGGGTAGGGGAGTCCGTGCCCAGTGGAGGGCAGGTTTTGGTAGAAGTGCACAACTCGGGGCAAAGGGGGAGCAGCACTGCCTGCCCTGCCCTGCCGAACGCGTCCAGAGGCCGTTCTGCTGGGCCGTGCTCCTGTGACTCGGTGTCTGGGACAAGAGGCTGTCTGCAGTCAGGCTGGCACAGAAACCTGGTGCAGAAGGTGCGAGCGGTGGATGAGCACACCAGAGTTGCTAGGACAGGCTACACAATCATGCAGGATACCCAAATTATACACTCGGTAACGGAATTGGGAATGCCGAAGTCTCTGTTATTGCCCATATGTCCAACTNGAACGCGTCCAGAGGCCGTTCTGCTGGGCCGTGCTCCTGTGACTCGGTGTCTGGGACAAGAGGCTGTCTGCAGTCAGGCTGGCACAGAAACCTGGTGCAGAAGGTGCGAGCGGTGGATGAGCACACCAGAGTTGCTAGGACAGGCTACACAATCATGCAGGATACCCAAATTATACACTCGGTAACGGAATTGGGAATGCCGAAGTCTCTGTTATTGCCCATATGTCCAACTTCCTTAACTCCTTAATTTTGTTTATCTGAAAACGTCCCTGAGTGACATAAGATCAGCCACTGAGCCCAGCAAGGTGTTTATTCTCTGAACTTAGATATCACTATTGTCTTTCAGTAGTCTGAATAAGTGAAGTATTCTCAACACGGGAGAGACAAAGCAAAGCAAGAAGCTGGTTAAAAGTGCAAAACTCTTACCAGAGCATAGAAGTCATTGAAAGTCCATGCTGTTTACAGGAATCAGCTTTACAAGTTTCTACCTCAAATGGGGAAAAGAAACAATATTTATATAATTTGTTTTACTCTGGGTAGTCATAAAATTCACAGGTCTGAGTTGCTTTCCCTTTCTTTTCCCACATTCCCTTGATGACACGGACATTTAATTTTCTGACTTTGGTTCTTGCATTGCGCTTGAGAGGCTGTCATCTATTGCAGATGGTGGAAAATCCCCGCTAAATCTTAAATACTATTATTCTGCATCCTAGATGAAGGTTGCAGAGAGTTTTTCTGCTTTCAAAAGCAGATGAGTGGTCATGGGAGTACTGGGAGAAAATAGCTAGTCTTGCATAATACATACGCAAAAAGGTTTTTGGCAAGCACTCCATGGTAGCAGGTATAAAGTAGAGAAAGCTATGATCGGAAAGATTCCTGTGTCATCACATCTGTCTTTTCTTTCCCTTGCTATGGCAGCCAGGATAGATCTGGCCATATAATTATGAGCTTGCTGCAGTGCCTTTCAAATAAATTTGGTTTAGTTAGGAAAATGAAATCCTAGACTTCAGCATGAAATGACAGAATAACCTCAGACTGATCTTCCAAAGCACCCGGTTAATGACTTCTAGTTTGTGTGTTTGTTTGTGCTAGTGCTCCTGGGCTACCCTGTTCCCTGGATGTAAATACCTGTTCACTTTCTAGTGAAACTACACGGGTGCTCTGTCTGGTTACACTTTATACTGAAATGACCAGACAAAAGATTTCCAAGACTAGTAAGTATTAAATGAAATAGGGTATTCCTGGATAGCATTTATTTTGTAGACATGGATTCTTCAGAGATTTTACATCTGGGAAGGATCATATCACAGCATCTGGTGCTTGGCTGTGAATTAGAATTTGGTGTTGAAAAATGATGAGGTACAATGTGGAAAAAATTTACAGTGATAGCACTTAGAGTGACAAAGATGTGAGCTCTGTAAATAGCTGTACCGGTAGAAGTCATAAATCATTAGCAAGTCCTCAGCTGCCCAGCACTACACCTTGCAAAGAGTTTCTGTCTCCTATCTAAACGTTTTCTGTACAATATTGCAACCAAAGGCATTAGGCTGTGAAAAACAAGGTGCATAAGCTGATACAGCTCTCAAATGGGTTAAAAACCACCTATGTGAGACTTCATAGGGCTAACCTGTGTCTAGAGGCAGGAGACAAGCAGCTGGGGACAGCACGTTCCACCAATATGGCTGAGTTCACCCACAGCCCTGGCATGGGGACAGCCTGGGCTTTCTTCAGAGAGCTGTTGGCAGTTGTAAAAAACTATCAGTATGACCATAGCTAAAAACTTGTTTTCAATTAACTTTTCTTTGCTGTGAATATGTTAAGTTCTTGTTCAGAAGGTCAGAACTGACTACAGTGAAATGTGTTTTCAATCAGGTTCTGAATCCTACCTGCTACTCCACTGGAGCTGGAAGGTGAATTTAGTTTTTCCTAGGTCTGTATTTCTCACCTCTGTCTGATACCCTTTTTTGGCAGCAGAACATGGAAAGTTCTGCCTTGTAATTTATTAATGTCTGACATTGGAGTCATAAGTACAATACAGCACCAGGCTGAAGAAATTACCTTTGAGGAAGGAAGAGGGATCTGAATATTTCTCCTCCCAGGTAGGCTGGACCATCAATAATGGTCTAAGGAACAAATGGGTCAGACAAATTTTGGGCCCATAATACATGCAAAAATGTACTTTTTGATCACTTCAGCCCACTTCCAGCACCTCAGTGCTCCAATACCTCTTCTTTTCCTGTCTTTTGCATTAAATCCAGTTAACTCATTTGTCTGTGAGACATTACTAGTTCCTGTCTTAATGGATATGGCAGAAAGCAAACAAATAAATCTGAGGGCAGGAAAATTAATAAAGACTGGTTTTCTGTAGATTTGTGTCTCCCTCCTGTCTTTAATTAAATAGCAGAAGACTGCGGTGTGAGCATGCCTTTTATTAGATGTCAGAGAATAAAGAGGGAGGCATTATAAATATCCCAATGGGGGAAGGTGGTAATGTCTAATTGACTTTTCAGATTCATTGGACATAAGAGAGGAAGAAGGTATTCTGGTGTCTAGTAAGGTGATCCAATGTGGAACACTGATAATGCCTTTCACACTATTTATTGAACATAAATAATTTATATGTTTCTTTTGAAGGTTGACTAAGGTGGCCTGTCCACCTAGGTGAGGCAGGTTGGTTTTGTCAGGAAGTAAGAAGATGCATTATGATTACCAAGTCCCTTTTAATTCTTACCTACTATTCCTCCAGCCTTCTTTGCATCCAACAAGAATCCATTTCCATCAATCATGACAATCCTCAAATGTAATTTATTTGCAGTCAAATCAATTTTATACAATAGTTCACGTGTGACATACAAAGATACGTACAGTATCTACAGATGTGAATAAAGCTCTTCTGGAAAAGAGTTGAGCCACCTATTCCTGTTGGCTTTTTGAGAGTCCAAGGTTGGATAAAAGCCTGTAATTGACACCATACCACTTTACACATGCTCCAGTTGGAATCTGACAAACTCGCTATTTTTGGCATTTGTCACCTCCTTGTTGTTTGATACTTCCTTACCTTCTCAGCCACTGCATCAGCAAATGATGATAATTTGCTTTCATACCTTATGGTTATATCCACAATGAGTGCCTGACCCACCCTTAATCAATACTTGTAGAACTTGTGTTAGTGGTCTCATAGGAGTTGCTACTAATTTTGTCTCTTCCAAAGTTGGCAGTTCCAGAACCCTGCCATGGCAACCTGCTCTGTTTAAAAAAAATCTTCCATCTGCTTGGAAAGATGACCTTTGCAGCAAAAATTTTGCATTCTGAGACTGGGACCTCACTGCAAACTACTTCTGGAAAGAAGTGACTGTTTCTGGGTCCCAAATTGTTACTGGTTTTGCCTAGGCTCTTAGCAGGCTCTCTCCCCTCAGGCAATTTACCAAGCAGTACCATCTGCACAAGGAGGGGGTCAGGAATAAATTATATGGGCATGAATTGCTTATGTCAATTTATGTACCACCTGATAAATGTGTAATCATAGCTTTACTTCTCATTCTGTTGATGAAGTAACTTCTTCAAGATAGAGCACATACATAAGTTAAAGACTTGACACCTTTTGTGCTCCAGCTTTCCAACTTCAGAACCTCTAGAAATCTCTTCCCTTTTTCTTCATTCTCCCTTCTTTCTGAATTGTTCCCACAGCAAGCGCTCACATCAGACTCTCCTGGTAGAATGCCAGTAATTCCTCCCACGGAATCCATCCAGTGTTAATGGCTTTTGATGGCTCTTTCATTGCTTTACAGCAGTTTATCCACAAGATGCTCAGTGCCTCATGGATTGACATGTAGCATTGTTTCCCAAATCAAGACGCATTCATAACTTGACATGAACATGTATCCTTCAATTTGTCACTGAAATAGGGTTTGACATAGATCCCAGAACAGAGGCAGGAAAACATAACAGTTTTCATCAGTTTTGAAAGCATGATTAGACTTTTCCACAGGACACACAAATGGCATAATGAATGGTTCTTCCAGACGCCAGCTTGTACTGTATACCCATGAACAGGGAAGTGAGAAAGCAAAGACCAGGAGTACCCTCTCCAAATGCCCCATCACTGATACTCAATAAAATCAGTAAGTCTGCCCAAGCTTTTGGTTGCTTCTTTTGATTGAATAGTTTTGTACTCCTAAAGCAACATTTGCAGAGAAAGGATAACAAATTCTTTTTTTTTTTTTCTTTTGTCTTAACCATTGTCAACATTCCTTTTCTTAATCTGCTTCAGAAGAGCCTTTATTGATGTTCTAGTCTCCTAGCTAGACCCAGGAATGCAGTCCTGGACATAAGCTGCTATGCAGTGCTCTCTTCTTTTGAACTATTAATGAGACGTTAGTATTTTTATGTTGGCAGAGGCACAGCTAATGGTCTCCTTAGTTAAGTTCATTTTCAGAACTTGCTCAGTTCCTATATTTTTTTTCCACATAGCAGCATGGTGTAATTAAAACATGTGCTGTATTCCTCCAATTTTCATTCCTCAGCATAAAAAGTTTTCTGTAATTAATAGTTTTGATCATGTATCTGAACATCCTACCTCATAACACCACTGATTAGATAACAATATCAAAGCTTATTTCCCCCAGTAGAGGAGTCATTTCTCCCATTCTGAATTGTTATTTATATACAGTATTACCATGTGGCTGCAGTACCTGTCTATGACAGCCTAAACTATGCACTTTTTTAAGTCTTTTTTAATGACCTGAGAATCAAAAACTTGTGTGGCAGTCATGTGAGTATGATGCTGAAGGCCTCCCAAGGTACTGAAATCAGTTCCATGGGACCCTAGCTGACTGAGAAGTGAAGTTCTATTATTCTCTGTGTAAACATCAGAAGTAAAGAAAATAAACCTTCCAGTTTGTTTATCACTGTCGAAGCTGGTGATTCTTACTGTCAAATACATCATTGAGATAGTTTTAAAAATGTTAAAGGAGAATTTGATAAGAGGATTCCATTTGATTGAGTGGCCTAAAGACTCCCCTGCAAAGACTACATCAGTACATTAGGTGCTGGTCTCTAAAGGTAGTAAAAATCTCCTTTAGAATTCTGTCTATGCACGGGAGAAAATCTCCTTCAAGTCACTACAATGACTGAGATTTTCATTTTCTAGTAAAAAATCGAACACCTTTAGCCCCTCTGTGTTAATGTATGCTATAGAAAGATGTAAGAAGAGTGCATTGGGCTGCATCATCCAGATACACTCTAATGTGCAGTTTGGATTCAATGGTAATTTTGAACCTCTGAAAATTTGTTTAGAAGAGTTGAACAAGATGTTCATAAATTGCATTCCTGCAAGTCTCAACTATAGCCTGTTGTCTGCATTTAGATCTTTTTATTAATTTCCTTACAGCATAGTGAGCATAGTGAATTCTCTTAAATATAAGTGCCTTTAGTGTCATATTGTCTCCCAAACACTAGTGGGGAAATTTAAATCTAGATGAATAAAACATTCCCTTGTAAAATTCAAATTCTCTATGTTTACTCTTGATGTGGGAAATGAATCTGTGGAAATGGGGGTAGGTCTCCATTTTTATTTTTAAGAATTGTAAAGTGAATCAAGTACCAATTCCTTCTTTTAAGCTGCAAAAGTATTTTCTTGTCTCTAAACCTGCTCAACAAAGAGCAGTTACTGAACATACAGATCTGCTTCCCCTGCATACATACATACATAATGAATAGAGACTACAGATGGACCTACAGAGGAGGAAAGGTAACTCAAGGTAGCATTTTTCCACAGTTCTTCATGCCAGGTCTTCTTTGTGATGGATGTGCTTCTTACATACCTCTCTGTCTTACTGTGTTGCAGAGCGCAGTGTCATACCCGATTTCCATGTGTTTATTTCTACCCCCTACTTTTCTTACACTGTTCTCTCTTTGTGTTGCCCTTTGTCTCATCCAATCTCTGGGTTTGATTCTGCTCTTTTGCCAGGTGGCTTCTTCTGTCTCCTTTCTTCTTCTAAGTGGTGCTTCTAGTAAATGTGCCCCGTGATAGTACCATTAGACTCAAATACATTTTCTTACAGATGAAAAGGCTGCAGAAGAGAAACAAAAGCACATGTAGGTGCGTGGACCATGTAATCTTTTATGCATAGTTGGATAAGAGGCTACAGCAAATGCAGGAGGGATAACTATTTTAAGTGCAGCTCCTCATTTCACCTATGGTTTCTGGACTAAGAATGCAAGAGGGATACCGCTTATTCCTACATCACTTGGAGAATTGTCATTATGATTCAAAATCAGATGGAACAAATAGTGAAGGGTTATAGTATCACAGAACCATAAAAGTTAGAAACCATCTCTGGAGACAGTTCAGTCTACCTCCCCCACTCAAGGCATGATCAGCTACAGCAGGCTGCTCATGACCATGTTCAGTCAGGTTTTGAACATCTCAATACAGAAAGCATGCAGGAATGAATCATAAAAATGGTCTGCCCTGCCAAGAAGGACTTCAGGGTGCTAATGTATGAGAGGCTGGATGTGGCCAGGCCATGTGTGCTTGGCAGTCCAGGAAGCCAATTGTGTCCTGGGCTGCATCTAAAACAGTGTGGCCAGCAGGTCAAGGGAGGTGGTTTTGCCCTTCTACTCTGCTCTGGGGAGACACCACCTGAAGTGCTGCCTCCAGCTTTGGGGTCCCCAGCACACGAAGGACATGGACTTGTTGGAGAGAGTCTAGAGGAGGGCCACCAAGATGATTAGAGGGATGAAATGCCTCTCTTATGAAGAAAGGCTGAGATAATCGTCTTTGTTCAACCTGGAAAAGAGAAATATTGAGTGTGACCTAATTGTGACCTTCCAGTACGTGAAGGGAGCCTGCAAGAAAGATGGAGAGGGAGAGCATGTAGTGACAGGACAAGGGGGAATGGATTCAAACTAAAAGATATTAGGTTTAGATGAGATATTAGGAAGAAATTTTTCACTGTGTGGGTGGTGAGGCACGGACATGGGTTTCCCAGAGAAGTTGTTGATTGCCCATTCCTGGGGGTATTTAAGGCCAGACTGGACGGGGCTCTGAGCAACCTGGTCTAGTGGAAGGTGCCCCTGCCCATGGCTGGGACTGTGGAACTAGATGATATGTAAGGCCCCATTCCAACACAAACCATTCTATGATTGTATGATCCTATGATAAAAATCATAAGCAATACTTAAAACAAGTAAGTTACTGTTCTTTACAATGCCTACTGCTGAAAAATTGTGTAACTAAGATCAAGCAGCAAATTCTGACTTGTCACATTTCGGAGTTTGATACAGTATTTGGCAAATGGAATTCAACAGTCTATGTTGTGTAAATGTCAGAGGACAGGAACTTGGTGGCCCCTGGTGGAGCTCAGTCGTGTGAATGTAAGTCGATAAACTGTCTCCAATTTGATGGCTGTTGTAATGAACCCTAGCAAACACAGGAGGGCTCTATGTGAACATGTATTAAGAAACGTTTAGGCTGGTGCCTGACAGGAGTGGTATGTTCTGGTGTTACATAACCTTAAGTTAATTTGCAATGCAGTTTAAAGAAGTAGAAGATTTTGCTATGAAATTACCATTTGTTTTGGATACGTATGGGTTTATATCTAAGCATTGTCTCCGCCTTGGATCATAGAAATATTTAAAAAAAAATCATAAGCAATTCCAGCTGAAGGGGACCATTATGAAACATATAAAATAAAATTCCTTCTTTTGTAATTTATGCTAAATGTAGCCTTTCTTTATAAAACAGGTTTAAGTTTAGCTCTCACAGATATATCACTGTACAACACAAACTGGCTTGTGACAGGAAAAAATTGTCTCTTTCCTTGATTTTATGTTATAAATCCTAATTTTTCCATATTGCTACCATGGAAACAAATGGAGAGTAAAGGCAGTAAAGGGAACAAAAAGCCACTATTGCATAATGGAGTTTGGTCAAAGAGGCTTTCACAACAAGGCTGTGCTGCAGCACAGCTGGGTTACTGCAAGTCCCTTGGGGCAGGATCCGGGCTTGCCCGTGCCAGCGTGCAGCTCATGGCAAACTGCTTGTGAGGAGGCCTCCATCTCAGTTTGAAGGAATGGGGCTGTGCAGCCACTCAGCGTCAGCTGGATCACACACAGCCAAAGTGAATGTGTCTCACATCAGGCAGTGCTATGAGAGAGGGTGGGTGTCTCCTCTCTCTCTGGTGGCCTTTGCCTACCACCCCTTTCAGAGGACAATTCTGTGAAAACAAACAGAGGGTAAACAAAATCTTTCTGTAACAATAATGTGATGGCCCCTGCAAGAAGAAGGACATCTCCAGCTCTCATGAGAACAAAGTCAGCAGTAATAACAAGGAAGGGGAAGCCAGTTTCCTTGTCTATCTGAGGATGCCTACCTGTGAAGTAATCCTGCTTTGCTGGGGCAGGGGTGCTGCTTTGGACTTTACACAGGAGGCTTGTTCCCTCCCCTCATCCACAATTGTCTACATAAGGTAAGGAGCTTTGTTCCAACATTTATTATCATGAAAAGAAAACACTGTGTGTGGAGAAGAAAGGCACTAAGTTGTATTTTTTCCTGTTCAAACTTAAGCATCTAGCTGGAGATCCCATAGTAGGAGCATTTTTGTGTTAGGCAGTTCCTGAAGCCAGTTGTAGCTCAGCTACCTTACAGGTGCACCATCCCATTTGTTGTTTAACAGGGACCTGTAGAGAGTATTGTAGATGTTAAAAATGTAAATTCAAGCTGTTGGGAATAATGAAGGGGGCCTATTGACAGAAACTTCTAGATCAAACTCTTTGGAAGAACCCACAAAAAGGAAAAGTTCATTACCAAATCAGAAATCAAAGGTAAAGTTACTCCAGTAGGATGAAGTATTGTACAAGACTCTTAGATTAATCCTTTAGGACTTAATTATCTCATTTCAACTGTACACTAACATTGCACGTGAGTGCCTCCAGTAGGAAATACCAGTTGTCAGGCCCATCACATTTCCATTATAATGCTATTTGACTTTAATGTTTAAATCTGTCATGTTAAGACCACCTCCAGCAGGCTGGTGGTTAAAGTTAGATTTTATTATAATTGGGAGTTTTGCTTTTCTTGTTTTCTAGGACTTTTCTTTTGCCAAAAAGTATAAACCTGCACTGACATAGCTAATGATGTATTCATTTATAAACCCTTTGGGAAGGAAAGTACATTACAAAGGATTTATGGAATGCAACTTTTAACCCAGATAATAATTTCATAAGCTAGTTTTCATTCTGAAAAAAATTATTTTTAATTAAGAGACGTTGTTAACTCCTACTAGTAATCTTAAGCATTTCCTTTTTCCTCTCTTCAATGATAAAAAAGCACAGAATATATTTCTAAAGGGACATGTAGCAGTTTTTCTAGGGATCAGTGCTGCAAAGTGCAGCTAATCAGCATGAAAAGATTAATTTCTTATGTTATAGACATGCTGCTCTTGACAAGTGAGTTATCATTTCTTTGCAGCAAGCAGTGTTATAAAAATAATTCAAGGCACACTTACACATGTCCAAACAGAGTAGCCAGGCAGTGAAGGATCTTCAATCATTGACCCAAGCTTTGAAACTGGAATTTCTGAAAAAGTTCTTGCTTGTTGAATGTGTGGATTTGTCTCATTATGAAAACAGGTCAGAACCTGCAAACTTCTGACCTAAATTTGGATGAAAGTATCTTCAGCAAAGTTTGGATCAAGGCTCTGGGTTAAGTCTTAATTCAGATCATCATATGTTCTTTCATTAGGATTACCAGGAAAAATGTTGGCTTGAGACCAGGTTTTTGCTCTCAGACATTTGTTGCAAGGTCTGTTGAAGTATTCCAGATTGATTGCTGTACCTACATAATGGAAAAGACCATATATTTTCTTCATGTGACTGTTCAGAAAGACAGAAAGAAAATAAGTGTGTTACTGCAGTACAGCTGTGGGTTTGCTAAGCAAATCTGGCCCACAGACACATTTATATAGCAAATCTCCCAGTTGCTGCTTCCATTTAGGTGAACCACAAATATCTTGGCATTCTAATCTCTCCACAGCGTATTAATCTCAGTTTGTATTAAAAAAGGGACAAACAGTGAAAACACTGCAGTAAGCATTGCCTTCTTCCATTCCATCATTTGATGCTTGCTGTGTTCCTCCAGAGAGGAAGAGGAAGAGGAAGAGGAAGGGAAGTAGTAACACATTTGTGGTGTAACACAGAGATAAAATCTCTTTAAGTTTTCAAAGGATATTTACCCTATAAAATGAATTTTCTGTCACTACTGGATTCTGCTCACTACTGCTGTCTGTAGAGATGGGAATTGGAGAAGAATCTTTTTTCAGGTAGTGCAGAAAGCAATGCAGGTTTATCAGAGGAAGGTCTAGGCAAGAAAAAAGGACATTACAGATGCCAGCACTATTTTTGAGAAGGAACATTCTTAAGGAGAAAAGAAGAAAGACTATACTAGTAGAGGCTTGATCAGATGATAAACAGGCACCACAGGTACTGCCCAAGATATTAAAGATACTCTTCTGCCTCTAGCAGATCAAGGAGCTACATTTATATTGGTTCTGCAATCTTCCATTAGGTCCCTGTGTTTCTCCACCTTCACAGACAGCTTGGAAATCACATAACCATCTGAAAAATTTTCATCTGCCATTATTACACGTCTATTTCTTACACATAGCAGTGGCAAAACAGTTATTTTCTTATTTTCCTTGTTCAGTTGGAGCAATTGATATGACAGTTTGTTAAATCAGTTGCATTTTAGAGGCAACAAGTGAGCCTGTTTTATTTTTAGCTGAAACCTCTCCCTTTATATGCCTAATAATAAAGCAAGCAGGAAAACAAATTGTACTATGACTCAAACACTGATTACATAATAAAAAAAAAAGGACTGCTTGCTTTGAAGTCGGTCACGCTTGATGAATCTGAGACTGAGGACAATTGTCAGAAGCTAAGAAGGGTTAGACAGTAGAACCATCTCTTTCAGTCTTCTGCTCTTCAGTAGTACCCAAAATACCTAGAAAATTATGTAGTAAGGCAATCATATATGGCATTTCCACTTGTATTCTCCTGTCTTCCAAACACTTTTCTTTTGGAGACTTTCTAAGCAGGATTTACTTTTAGTATTTCATAAGCCTTGGTTGGCTTTCTCTTCCATGAACTTGTCCAGTCTTCCCTCTCACCCATTTAAGGTTTCAGTTTCTACATTTTCTTCTGAAGAAGTGTTCCATAGCTCATCTACCTAGTGTAATAAAAATTACCTTCCCTGATGTATTTTGAACCTGGATTTTTAGTAGATTTATTTGATTCCCCTGGAAGAAACATTGAACAGCATCTCTCTTTCTCCTCTGCCTGTGACAGCTGGGATTTTATGGGCTTACTAGTTTCCTGTTACGAAGTCCTGAGAGTGGGATAGGTGTGACATGCTTACACTTGGCAATGCTTGAACATGTTATCGTGAATCAGTGCGTGGTGGAATCAGCATACATGCTCAAAGCCAAACTCTAGCCGAAATAACCAATAGATATGTTTCTCAGGAAAGATACTGATACAGAGATACTTAGCATAGATCATGAAAAGAGTTGATTCTTAGCAGCTTTTCAATCTTCAAAGGCAACCTTCATATGCAGTTTATCTCTTGTAGCTGTGGACAGATTGAATCAAAGTGTTGTACATATTCTGGTCTCTTCAGATGTGAAATGACTTTTAGGCCAAAATGAGTTTTATATACCCCTTAAATCTTCAGATACAAGGCTCAAGTACACATATATTTTAAGGACTTAGTTTAAGTGATGTGCTTGCATTTTGCTCACTTATTGCACAACTTTGAAATTTAACCACTCTAAGTAGGTCTAAGTCATATTAAAGTATCATATTGGGATTGCAGTTCATTCAAGTTTCTTACACTAATATTCCTCCTGTACAAATTAGAAGCAAACTTCAAGATCTTGTGTTCCTTGGATGTGCTGAGCTGTACGTATGTGTACAACTGTTGTGCCCTTTTGTGAGGAACTGGATGCAAGTGCATATATTGCACATCAGACTATTTTCTTTACAGTCATCTGCCAAGTGCTAATCTGTTAAATATCAGAGACTTTTGGAAGGTATAGATATTTGGCTTTAAGTTTGTGAAGACATTAACAGCTCTGCCGTCTTTCAAAAGAACAGTACAATGAGAGAAGAAAGAGGAAAAGGAAACAGTCTTTTAAACCTGTCTTCTATATGAGGAATGTCACTTAAGGGCAGGCGTGCTTCTTTCCCACCTAACAGTTTTCTCTTCTTCGCCCTTGTCACTTCTAGTCCATCAAAACAGTAAGCCCAAACCTCTGCCTGGGTGCTGGTGCTCTGTCCCGTACTGCTGCAGCTTTGCTGGACTCCTCACTCAGCACTACTTTGAATGGCAGCTGACTGCCCTTACAATGCTGTGTTTAACAGGCAAAGGCTGATCAGTGAAGAAGAAAATGCAAACAACAAGAAAGACACTTTTCACCAGAGCTATGCCACTAAGATCTAGAATTCTTGCAGAGGCCACAGGCAAAGAAAATTGCTTTCTGTCTATTAAAAAATGCTTTCAGCAGTTTTCTTTGCAAAGGAAATATGCCTGGTTAGCAAAAAGGGAAATGAGATGATCAGAGGATGACAGTCTGCCATATATATTCTTCCCTGGCCTGTAACATGCATTTGGAAGGATAATGTCAGAATTATTTGTTGTAAGTAACAACTGGGAATTCAATTGGTGGAAATGAGTTTGGCATTCATTTTTTTTAAATCTAAGTAAACTTGATAGGAAGTTGAATTTGAATGTGTAAAAAAGATAAAACTTGAAGACTTCTTAAACTGATTAAAAAGATCTGCAAGAGAATGCTGTTATCGTTATGCTGGAAAAAAACCATTTCATTCATTTACCTGTGTCTGCTCTTTGGGGCTTATGTGAACAAGTAGAACAGTGTTCTGCCCCTCTTGTTTGTCTTATATATATATCATATTTTCAATATACAGCGTGTACTTCACTGTCTAAATAAAACCATTCAGCTATATCCCCAGTGCAGTTCATGCATTGGTCCATATTCAGGAGGGCAGATTTCTAGCATCTTATTTCTGTGTAAGATTCTGGCTAATCCCTCCAAGGTCTTTGTTGCAACATCTCATTGTTTTTCATTAATCTCAGAGTCTGCTCACAAAATTCTCTCAGACAAATAAGACTGATTGAAGACCAACCAAGGCAACGATCTCTAGGTGGCTTTAGACCAAAGTGGTAAAGATCAAGCTGTTTCAGCTTGCAGGATTATGTGAAGTTAATAGAGTTTGTCTCAAGGTTATCAATCCTAAGGAACATTTTCTGTAACAAAACAAAACCAAACCAACCAACCAAACAAAACCAACAACAACAACCAAAACCAAACAAACAAAACAAAATAAAAAAAGAAATGGCCTCCCTGGACATTCCTGCTAAACAGAGGCCAAGAATTTAATGTGGACAAATTATCCTCTCATTTCTGAATGTTTTCTCAATGGTGGTACATTGGTGGGACACTATGAAGTTTATTCTTGTTGTCTAGTCACTGTTTCCCAGCCTCTAGATTTTTAGTTCTTTGAATTTAAGTGGTCTTAATCCCATAATAATTAGGAACAGTTGTTTGCTGATTTTTTCTCACAATAGCCTTGTAACTTTCTAAATGTTACTGAAACTGAAGGGAGAAGTTTACAGAGTTTGCCAAATTTCTCATAGGAAGTCCACAGTAGGAAAAGAACTCTGCTCTGGTGTCTTAACAAAGTTTCTTCCTCTGAAATTCCTTTCAGAGACTTTGCTCAGTTATTAAAACTGGAGTGAGGAAGAAGAAAATGTGTGTGCAACAGGTTACTAACTTGAAAATTGATTGCCTTCCTCAAGATGCAGATTCTCAGCTCTGCAGAGTTTCTGCTATTAAATCCACAGAAGCACAGGATGATGCTGTTAAGCTGGAATTGTGAATCCTAATTAAGTTGCAAATCACCAGAATAGTATCATATGAACTGGGCCAGGATTGATGCCTGCCATACTCAAAACACGAGTAAAACAGGAAAGGTGGAGCTGGCTGCAAGGGGGAGTCTTCTAATGTCTTTTTAGGGGACAACTGTGTGTGGTAATATGGTTGAAAACATGCAGATACAGATGCAAAATGCAGAATTGCAAGCTACAGGTAAAAGACAATAAAATAAATTATGTTGACATGACATGTATTAAGTTAAATACAACATGTATTGCAGCTTGGTCTAGAATTGGAATTAACAGTTATGAAGACTGGAAAAGGGAAGGAACTGAATAAATACTGCTTTTGCTGCAGAATAAGATCATGAACCACTGTTTATTTTAGGATTGTGAAAAAGTTTGACCTTGAATATAAGACAACTCTTACCCTGTACTTTTGCTCTCTGGCATGTTCACCCCTTCCAAAAACACACATACACATAGTCAAAACAGGGCCGTGAAGAGTCTTTCTGCACAGGCTCATTACTTCAAGCCTCTGCTCCTGCAGCTTCAGTCCTCAGTGTCGGGTTCTCAGCTGTATGTCCTTGGAGGTGGGACCAGAGGCCTTGATGACTGATAGATTTCAGCCAGCACAACTGAAGAGGTGAAGGATGGGAAACATTGTGCAGATATGGCACAAGCTACTGCAAATCCATTTTTGTGTTTGGGGTTGTGTAACTGCTCTTGTGTAGATTCTCACTCTGTGGCTCCTGTATAATGTGTCAGGGAAGGGGTCCTTGTTGATAAACTGACCCATGTTTTCTTGACTCTGTGGAAAAAAGGGATGTTTAGCTTCTGCTCTTCCTATTTTTATTTTTTTTCTTTTCTGTCCAGTTTACTGTTGAGATGACATTCCAGGCAAAAGTGCTAATTTTTGTCCTCCAAACTCTCAGTGCAAATACATAACAACATATTCATTCTTAAAGGGAACTACATTTTTAGGGTAGTCTGGGGGAAGGAAGTATTTTGTTGTATATTCAGTTGTATAATCTGCTGAATTGACAGCAGTCAAGTATGTGCAATAGATCATTCTGAACTTTAGTTCCTAAAGCAGAAAATGCTACCATAGTATCCTGTTAAAATGCAGAATGTACACAGGATAACACCAACATATCAGAGAGCTCAGTTTTGGAGCCATGAGCTCAACAGGAACCTGCCTCACAAAATGACTCCATGTGGCAGTGCAGTGTGAATGTAACTTTTATGTTTATTTTTGCTTTATTCAGGCTGATTTCATCTGGATTTATGTGATCATACATTTGTGCTAAAATTTTCTTGTTCCATATAAGAAACATTTACAAAATTTACCCTGTGAGTGTCCAACGAGCAGTTGGCCTTGCTTCTATAACCTAGGCTGCTATATTCTACAGGAGGTGGACTTTGCACTTCTGTGACTGCCAATCTTGTTTTCCTTCAGCATCTTGACTCACAGACAGTTATGGTTTGATGAAACCACATGAAAATATCAAGAGTATCCATACCTTCTTGACTGCTCCTCTTTGGTGCATGGTGCTCATACACAGATTACTCAATGACAGTGAGTTATACTTGTTGTCTGTCACTTCCCAGCAAAAGAATTCATGTGCTGAGGTGCAACAGAAGAATTTAAGAGAGGTTCCTTCTCCCTCCCCTCTTCTGTGGTGGCTGCATTAGGTACTAACACCTATGCAGAATAAAATATGGTCACACAACAACCCACCCCTCTCTTTACTTAAGGATGTATCTTCCCTTGGTAGAAAAACAAAAGTTCCTTTTCCTAGAGCTTTTGTCCAGTGAGAAAGTTTATACAGCCTTCCTGTATTTTATTAACACTGTATATGGTATTTGCTGAACAGGATATGTACTTACTGAAATATTTTCTCCTGAAAAGTTTATTGTTCTCTGATATTTTCTTTCTATTGGGTCACCGGATGTTTATTCCCATATACTGTTCCATTAGGGTACTAGGGCTTTTTAAAATTTTGTTTAGGTTTTTTAGGGTTAAGAGGGGTTCTTTTAAAGTCTCATGGTTTAACTGCAAGCTGTCAGGGCAACACTATAGTTCTTGGAAACTGAAGGATAATCCTTTGAAATGCAAAAAAGGAAGAAATTAAGTTGCTGAAGTGACTATCAGTGTCAACATTTTAACTGACCGGGGAAAGACAAAAAAGACACTCTCAGAGAAATACATTAAGAAAACACAAACCAAAACCAGGCTTTTCACAGGGAGCTATCATCTTTTCCACTGCAGATCTTAGCCATTATTTTATATTAGTTGTGGATTTTTAATTTTTTTTAGTTCACAGAAGATATTTTGTCACTTCCACTACATTCTCAGTTGAACACATCGGTATCATGGTTTAATCCCAGGCAGCAACTAAGTCCCATGCAGCCTCTTGCTCACTCTATCCCCTACCCTAACACAGTGGGGAGAAGAATCATTAAAAAAAGGTACATCTCATGGGCTGAGATAAGAACAGTTTAATGATGCAAATAAAATACTATAATAATAACCATTATTATCATCATCATCATTGTAAGGAAATGAAGCAAGAGAGGAATAAAATCCAAGTGAAAAAAGTGATGCACAATGCAGTTGCTCATCACCTGCTGAGCGATACCCAGTCTGTCCCTGAGCAGCAATCTGCAGCCTCCAGCCAACTCTCCCCAGTTAATACACTAGGCATGATGTTCTATGGTACAGAAGATTCTTTTGGCCAGTTCAGGACACCTGTCCAGGCCACACATTCCCTTCCCAGCTTCTTGTGCACCTATGACTGGCAGAGCACGGGAAACCAGAAAGACCTGGATTTAAAGTAAGCACTACTTAGCAACAGCCAGAATATCAATGTGTTACCATCATTACTCTCGTACTAAATCCAAAATACAGCACTGTACCAGCTACTAGGAAGAAATTTAACACTATCCTAGCTGAAGCCAGGGCAGTCAGTAATTTAAAGTGTCATCCTATCATACAATCATGTGATTCAAAAGCATTTTAAGAAATTTTGTCCCTTGGATGTGCTGTTTTGGGTTTTTCCCCAAAGTGTTCAAGACCTTGGACTGCATTTATAGTAAAGTCTGAACATATGTTTGCAATGTATAGTGTTGAATGCAAAAATGTGACCCATGATCTGTAGATTGCCATGTTCAAACAGCCGTTTTTCCAACGCAGGGGCAGTTGGTGAAAAAGAACATCCACCGGAAACCCCCAGTCGAGTCGCACAGACATCCTGGTCAAACAGAAGTTCCCCATTTGACTGATAGGAAAACCAAAGCACAGGAAGCTTGTATCACCAGGCTGCAGGTGTTTCCAGGGCAAAGACTATAGTTTTATGGGTCTGTTGTAGAAATATCTGCTACACTGGCTCTGTGATTTCTAGGTGTTACCATAGCACAGATAATAACTTTTAACACCAATGGTAGAGTGTGGGGATTGTTTAGCCAAGAGACAGTGGTTACTTTAGGGAGCTGAGAAACGACCAAAGAAGCCATGAGAACCGAGATAAGCTTGTAGTGAGAAAAAGAGAGATAATGAATTCTAACAGCTAATAACAAAGATGCAGTGAGCTAATCATTAACCAATGACCTCCCAAATTAAGGTTGACAGGCTGTAACTTAGAGCCAATGGTTTTGCATATAGAAATGTGTGTTCTGTAGAAAAAAGGTATATATACCTGTAGAGTTTTAAAATAAAGTTGGAATCAGACCTGCATCACGTTGATGTGTTTAAGTCTATTCTCGCTCGTGGAAAACCACCCGTGGCAGTAGAGGCAGAGGCAGGGAGTGGACTTGAATCATCTGATTTGCAGTCCCATAAATTCTTTGCTAGTTTATTATGCTGTATGTCTTCAGACAATTGGAAGTGCTGGTATTTTTCTTGGAGGAAAGAGACTGACAAGCACTAGCTAAAGAGAAGAGACAGGAGGTAACGTCCTGATATCTTATTTGTTGGCCACACTCCCTTTGGACTAGTTTGTTTTATTAATGCTCTTTCTTCCTTTTATTGTCTTTTTCAGTAGAGCGTTATAAATTCTGACCATTTTTCTTTGAACTGATTCCTAATCCACGATTCTTGTTTAGGAAAATCAAGTGTATTTGAAGGTAAAGTTAGCGTTTTCATAATATTTCCGTTGCTTTGTTGTTGTTACTGCTCTGATGTGGGAAGATCTATTGGCCAGAGACGTAACTCCCTCTTTACACACAGCTGGCAAATGAAAACAATATCGGAACATCTCCATGACACACAAGGCTTTTATACAGTGATGTTTCAGACTTTACTGCAGTTTCCTTTGGAAATGCTTAAAACAACTACATCTGTTTCCTTTCATTGGGATTTTGTGTTCTTTAAGCCAAAAGGAGGGGATAAAACTCATTAATTCTGAACAATAATTGCAATGTCTTATATAAATATTTTTTAGACTGTGGGGTTGTTTTTTTTTCCTTTCCACTAAAAATATAAAATAGCTTGTCTGTTCAGTGTAATGAGAGTTCCTGGCTACTTCTGCACTGCTATGTTATGCACAAACACTTGCACTAGATTTAAAGAATCTGTCTCAGATGTTGGTATCAAGCTACCCTTGACTACACAGAAAGCAGTACAGAGCCAGACACCAAATGGCAGGAGAGGACAAAACATGGGCCTAGTTTACCTGAGTACATCCTTCCTGAAAATGCAGTAGAGATCCACCTCCTCTGGCAGATGTAACTCTGTCTCAAGCTGGGGCCAGAGAGTTCCTGGCAGCCTTCTGTGGCACTGCACAGAAAAGATTATGAACCTGGGCCAAATACAGTTTTTTGAGGGCATCTACATTTTGCTAATAGTACAGAGGGGTAAAAAATATTTATACAAGCTAAAACATCAAATCCAAACCAAAAAATAAGTGCCATCTCTCCACTTAGCTGAGGACCAGGTCTGTCTCTGTATCCATTTGTGTTTCTCAGACCAGTGCTTTCCTAACAGTCATGTACAGCTGTTGTCTAGTTGTTCCTTGCTTAAGATACTATTTGTAACTCATATCTCTTGAAGTCACTATTAATCCAGGCCAATAAAAAGTGCAAATCAAAGGACTTGATACATTTAAAAATGTTTATAAAGTAGAAGGAACAAAACAAACACATCAGATGAAGCAACCTCTCAGACATCGTCTGCTCACCAAGAGCTTGCCACCTGCTCAAATGTCTGCCTGCTTGCCCCTGGTTCCAGAAAGGCAACTTTTCCTCTCCTGACCAGAATGACTCTAGCTATCCATCTGGTCTGTGACACTTCTGCTGTGCTGGGGTACTCTCTGCTATCCTCTGTTACTGGAAATATTTCAAATACTTTTGGTTAACTCTTCCTTGAGTCCTCCCTTCAGAAGTCCTGTTCTTTCTCTGAGCTACCTGGACAATTCCCCAAAGAATGTGTGATTCTGTATCTTCAGATGTCCTCTCTGCAGCTTTCCACAATAACTGTTTTCTAATTTACACAATACATGTGTTGGGATATCTCAGACTAGATGCACTCTAGCATGTTTGGAAAAAAGGCACACAATCATGATCACAAGAGGAGTACAACAGAGTCCCCAGCAGAGACTTCAGCTCTCTCAGCATTTCCCTACCTTAGTTTGTTACAGCTTAAGATAGCAGTGAGGTATCTCCTTCCACAGGATACACCTCTAAGTACATATGGAAGAGGAAATGGAATAGCATTGGGGCAGAGTGTAACAACTTTGTACTCAGGCCTCGATAATCATGATACCTCAAGACAGCTCCTTTTCCTTACTCATCGCCTGTGTTACATGCTAGCTGTTTCCTCCAGTCTCGAGTAGGACTGGATCTCTTGGCAAAGGTGCAAGGAAAAAATATTTGCACTCAAGTTCTGCAACTCAGTCACAGAATACCTCTGGTCACTTGGAGCTATCAACTTCAATCCTAGCACAGCTACTGAAGGCTACAGAATTCAGTCCTTTTATGTCCTCTGTAACTTATTCTTCAGCTTCACCTACAGTAATAAGAGCTGCTGATTGAAAAATACTATCTCAAACCACCCATTTATTTTTAGAGTATGAATTGTGAGACTTTTGATATGGACATAAAAGACAGAATGCACAGGGTGATCATAATACAGTCAAGGAGTGGACTGTCTTCACAGGATAACAGTGTCTCTGAGATAAGGATTGGGAATAGCACAGGTCTGTCATAGGTGAAGAGGAAGTACCTCTGTGCTTGAAATACTGCTGCAGATAACAGAAAAGATAAGACATTTTTTAGAAGATTTCCCAAAGCAATGAGACCCAGGGTGAGTCTTGCAATAATTCCATTCAGGGACAATAGACCTGGGATTAAGTTAATTTACTGGATATAAACACAAGTAAAAAAAAAAAATTTTTTTTTTAAATTTTTTTTTTGTTTGTTAACTAGTCTGGGGGTTTTTTCTTAGCTTCCTCATCCTTTATCATTTTCTCCAGTTTAGCACTGTGCACACACCCCTTATCACCCCAGAATCTGTGCATTTACATCCCAGCGATCATGTGAAACAACCACAGAAAACAGATGTGCAATCATTGCTGTGTACCTGAAATGAAAACTGAACCTATTGGGGATGAATAGTATCAATGGAAATAGGCCATTTTGACATTTACTTCTTTCTGGCATTAAACAAGATTTAAAAGTGAAGAGTTAATATGGTTTACTATGTGCATAGAGTGGAGAGAGGAGAATATAACATAACAGCTGGTACCAGATGATAAAAATAATTCCTTAGGATGGTACATTTGCTTTAAATTTAACAGTTAATAAAGTACTTCTGCTTGATTTTCCCCATTAAGATCTATAGTAGTTTAGATCCACGTACATGAGGAAACTTCCTATTATCTTTCAGAAACAGTGTCTTTAAATGTTTTTCTTCCCACTTTCCTAAGTTTGTATTTTTTCCCATTTTTAATTTATTCCCTTCATCCCTAACTATAAGACCAAGACAGACAGCTGTAATGTGCCAAGAAGTACATGAGTCAATGCTGTTCTCTCTGTTCACTCTTCACACAAAGTTATTCAAGGTCTGAGATATCGATGATTAATAATCTTATCAAAGGATGGGCCCTCTCTTTATAAATCTAACATGAAGTCTAATTATGGTTCAGGTGCAAAAAAACCCAGTCATTTAATACTTGTAGATTGCTATGGCCCTAAAGGTGCATTGCCAAGAGTCTTATATCCAAATATGACCTTCTTTAAGGTTGCTGTAATCTGCTTTGGAATATTTTTTTGTTATGTTCAAAAAAACTATTCTAGAAAAAAGACATTGAAAAATTCATCGGTGTCAGTATTCATGTAAAAATCTAGGATAATTTGGCTCTAATCATGTTGTAGCATTTAGGGATCTTGTCTTAGTTTAAAGGACTAGGAGGGGTCCAAGGTTCAAACCGAAATAACCACAGGTAACTAACTATGAGTTTCTAATTTTAAATGAACTTTACTTAAGGAAAAACGATACCAGGAGCAAAAGGAATAACAGTTTTCAGTGTTTTATATATATATATATATTTTGATATATATATATGTATACACACACACACA